>APFE030942717.1:152107-164048 GCA_000404065.3 Pinus taeda
TTGGAAGGAGATATGCTAGAGGCTTGAGGCTGGACGGATCCGGAAGGAAGCTTTGCTTGGAGCCTACGAAAGGTTACTCAGGTGATATTACTCCTTTTGTACATTCTATTTGTCTATAACAAAGAAACACGTCTTGGTTCCCGATATGCTTCTTCTTTATGTTTATGATGTTCATGTTTGAATTTCATGTATGAATGGTTGTTTAAAGTTCATGACTAACTTCCTTCTTTTATAACATAAAGATGATTTTTGTATAAGTCTTTGTCCATATACTGTTGCATTCTTTGGAATTGTTTATTTTGCAGGACAAAGGAGCGAAAGGGACTTGAAGAAGGGTTTGGACCCTTGAGGAACTTCTCGAACGTAGGACCTGAGGTATACCCTTCTTACTTTAGAATTTGCTTATTATAGCGTAATGGCTGTGTGAATGTGTGTTTCTCTGTTTAGACAACTTTCAGTCTGCTAGGGTTTCCACCCAAAAGCCCTAGGGGAGAAAATCCCTCAACATTCCCCTATAATGATGGAACTACGTCAAGGGATAAGTCATTCTCCCATGGGAAGAGGATCCATCTCCCATCCATATTTCCTATATAAACCTCCCTTCTTTCCAAGCACAAGCTAGTTAGAGTGTTGGCTGAGTGTGAGTATACTATTTTGATTAGACAAGCAAGCTATTACTAGTTGTAGCCATCTATTTGTGTGAGGGATAAGTGTGTTTAGTTTGCAGTGAAGTCTAAAGGGAAGAGCCTTTAAAATATTGTTGTTTGAAGTCATCATGGAATGATAGCAAAAGTGTGTGGGAACGTGGTCTTGTCAAAGGAAGACTGCGACATCAAACAAATGGTTGTAATCTCTCTTTGATATTAATATATGCAACTATCAATTGATTTCCTACATGTTTTGTAATATTACATATTCATGTCTTGATGCTTCTTGACTTGTTAAGTAGGTTGAATTGCAAATTGTCTATTATTATGTTTGTGTTCTGTTGTTGTTTACTTGTTTCAGGAGCTTGAAGAAGGAAGCGAGAGATCACTGGAGAGAGCAAGCAAGGACGTCATCAAGTAGGATAAGCGACCAAGAGGTAGGCCCTCTTGATTGATTCTAACCTAAGGAAATCTTCCATAGAATGTATCTATTGTGGCTAGACCCATTATCAGGCTAGAGGAATTCGTTCGTGTCCACACTTATAATTTTACTTCACCACAAATTGGTGACTCTACTGGGGAGATCCCATCTTTTGTTTGTTTTGGATTTCATGACTTCGTAAGAACTTTGTTAGTTTTAAATTTTCCCTTTGGTTTTGATTCTTTTCTCCTGCTTACTAGCCTAAGTCTAAAATTCATAGTAGCAGATCTAGTCCCTGTTTTGATTTTTTTTTTTTTCATTAGTTCCCTTGAACAATGCAGTTAATCGACTGACATTCGCGCCGACCAGCACGAATTGCGGAGGAATAGTCATGCCGACCCGCCTATAAAGTTTGTTGTCAGTTAGGCAGCCACGTCGATCTCTGTAAGTAAATATTAGGGCTAGACCCCAATCTTGGCCAGTGTATTCTTCTCTTGTGTTTTTGACCTCATGAACCCTTTTGACTGTTTTCTCCCTCATTAGGAAGCCACTTTTCATTTGGCTTTTCTTGCTTGTTGGCTTGTCATCTTGCTGTTTGATTGATCGAGTCATTGAATGGCTAGTGACACTAGGACATCTAGCTAGTCATCCATTCAGCAGCTTGTGGAATCATCATGTCCTGTTGTGGGTGTGTTTGCTCCTTGCATTTTCTTTCGATCCCTCTTACAACTTTGACCTCTTTTCGCACAAGTTTGAAAAGGTTTTGTTTACTAGTTTGAATGTCTTTTTCTGGCATAGATTACATTGTCGATCTTGTGTATGGTAAAGTCGGTGTTTCATTGATCTGAATCAACTTCTCTTTTTATGTTTGCATATGTTTGAAGAGCTCATAGTCTCGATTTTTTTTTTCATTGGAAGATTGTATGTGAAAAGTTTGTTTCATTGCTTCATGAGAAAATATGAAATGCTAGCTTGTTGCATCATTATGATTTGCATCTCTTAAAAAACTAGGATTGCATCAGCATTTGAAATAGGAAGAGAATTTTTTTCATTTCGAAAGGACTGATAATAAGTGCTTGTCAAGAAATTAGGAATTGGAGTGCATTTTTCATTAGTTTATTTTTCGAAAAAGTGAAATAGTGAAAGATAATTTCGTTTTCAGTTGCTTGATTGTTTGCATTTGATTGAGTAGTTTCTACCCTCTCTAGTGTAAGCATTTCATCGAATTGAAAGGGTCTTGTCCTGTTTAGTTGCATTTTAGGTTTTTCGAGTAGCATCGTTAAGACCTAGAAACTAAAACTTAACTCAAGATCAACTCTAAAATGAATTCAATTAACCTAAGGTGCATTTGAAATTAATGATCATATCTAGAAGGTCTAGGCTAGAGACATGTTCCGGCGTCTGTAAACCTAGCAATTTTCGTTAGCTTCAACATTAGACAATGCTAGCACGGATTTGTGCTCCTTGTACCGTTGAGTATATAATAGCAGACCCCACTAGGTTGCAATCCTTTTATCCTTAGAAATCCAAGTTGGCCGACTTGCGAGCGTGATACACCAAACACAACATTCGTGGAGATTGCCTGTTCATACTTCTTGGTTCACCAGGAGGTATTCTATAGTTCACGATTGCCTGGTAATCCTGTTTACCTAGATCATCCTTAAAAGATCATCCGAGCACTTGTCCTTTCGAGCTTGTTTCCAATCGAAAGTGATAGAGTCATCTTTGTTTCTTTCTCGGCTCTTTAAAAATTAAAGAACATCAGTCTTTTATGCGTCTTAATAATTGATTTCTCACGATCCAAAACATGCTATTAGTCTTTTTTACCAAATCGTGAGTTCCCTTAAAAGGCCATTTTAAATCCTTGAATTTACTTGTTCTATTGACTAAGACAAGGTCATCATGGCTGAACCATCTGGTTCACCCAATTCCTCTTCCTCTCCTCTGTCTGAAAGATTGTCTGAGGAGATGTTTCTTGAGTTACCAGAGTCATTTGAGGACCAAAATGTTGAACTCGCAATTGTTTTGAGTGTTCAACCATTGTCATCTCGTCCTCCGCCTACTTTCGATTTAGGGTCATCTGCTGATCTTGGCCCGGAATCTCCAGATAATCCCGTTCGAACTCCAGAGAACTCAGCGACCACTAATGATTAGCTTGGACTGGTTATTTGTCCTTCGAGCCCTCTGTTTGATGTTGTTGAGATATCACTGCAGTTTCCTTACAATCCGTACAACCAACCGAGTGTTCCTTTGGAACTATCCCCCAGTACACGTTCAGTCGTTCATCATCGTTTGTTTTCAGACATGGAACCCGAAGGAGATGCCCCAGTCACTTCTCCGGATGAGTTTGAAGTTTCTACTCCACACACTGTTGAGGGGGAAGAATTGTAGTTGCAGTTCTCTCTCGAGGGTTTCCCTTATTCAGAAGGTATTCCTGCCAGTTTTCCACCTGACTATGTGTCTTTGGGACACTTAGTTTCAGGCACACCTAGTGCCTCATCACTCTACCATAATTCTGTTTGGGCATCAGGCATCAGGCCTATGATAAGTCCGTTTGTCATGAACACGACTTCCCAAATAGTTGTTACTTCAGTCCCGGTACAACCCACCATCCCAAACACTCTTGTATCATCAATCCCAGTTACGCGCCAATCTCAATCAAAAGTTTCAAAGATTGTGTTTGCCAGTTCTTTTGTCCCATTAGTTAGTGGCCAGATTGTGCCACCGCTTGGGGGGCAGAACCTGAATTTCTCTATGGTGTCAGGTGCCACTAATGTGAGTGGCTCACAAGCTCACATGCTTGGTATTTTTTCCACTGGAAAATCGTAATTTTATTCATATTGAGTAAAATTACATGTTGTAGATGATGTAATAGCATATGCTGAATCAAAACTTGTCCTGCTGCAAACACGATCTAATAATAATGAACTAACTATCTATGCTTTCCTACCTTTCTTTTTTTCCACTTTCCGCCAGCCTTCATTGTTGGGCATGGCTGTTACAATAGTCATTTGTGCTTTGTTTGTCCGAGCCACGATTTCTTTTTCAGAATCTGAGCTTGTTGTAGAGTATGCTCGCTCGCTGCCTTCGATTTCTTGCCCAGGGATGTGTTTCTCACATTGTTGCTAAGAGTTGCTTGTTTTTAGATCTATTGCATATTCAATCAGATTTTCATCATTCTTTAAGTTGTGTGTGATGCTTTCTTTGCTGATTTCTGGATTATTTCTTCCATCTTCTGCTTCTTGCAGTACACTGGTGGTTTCTGTGTTCTTTTCACCTTCTATATCCTCTGCCCATGTGGCTGAAACTTACCGTCCTTTCGGCTTTGTTGGCTGTCTTCTTTTCCTTTGAAGATGACTATTTTGTCGGCATATGCAGCAACGAAAGGCAGTGTTTTCATAATCAAGTGGTTGTGCCCATTGCTTTCTATTATGTAGTAAGAGAATGTGTTCTAGTTAACCTTGACTGAGATAAACCTCCACATAGATCTTGGAAAAAGTATAGATATCCTTGGATAGGCGCTCATTGTCTACTTTTAAGAATGTCCCTAAGGCATTGCCGATGCCTTCCAATACTTTGTAGTGCCAAAAGTGTAGAGGTAAGTTAAATAATTTTACCCACACTGGCATTTTGGAAACCACCATATTGTTTGGGTCGAAATCCTGGAACCAAAATGTCATAAAAAGGCCAGCATTGCCCTAAAGCCATGGTCCCTCGTTCAATGCATATTCCTTGTCCTTTATGGTGTTGAATTTGACAATAAAAAATCCCTTTGAACAGAGATGGATATCACAGTTTTCTGCCCATATGGAATAAATCCATTGACGAAGGGCTTCCGGTTTGGGGCAAAAACCATTGAACTTGGATATCACTGCTTTAGTTAAATAATCAGCATGTATTTCATTTACCTCAGCTATGGCGATTGTTAATGCAAGGCTCTGTGTTGTCCGTTCAACAATGTAGGCCGTTGGGGTTGTAGTTTGCTGTTATGTTTTTTCTTGGGGTTCCATCTTCCATTTTACTGCATCTTTGAAGGAAGCAGGTCCTTTTGAGCTTGTGCTAGAACAACCTCCGTGTAGTCTTGTGCTAAGGCAGATGGTTGAGTCATTGCCTATACCATATTCTTTTAGCTTATGCTCCTCCTGCAGTACTTTCCCTGTGTAGATCAGGAGTTGTTTGCATGGTGGGATTCCAGTCCATTCTTGAATCCTCTATTTGAGTTTTTTTTTCGCCTCCCATTTCCCTATCTTAATGCATATTTTGTTCCCTCCCATGGATCTAATAAAGAGAGTACTTTTTCTTCCTTCGAGCATATCCGGTGCAGGTGCTTCAGGCTCCATTGTTTGGATGTTTTGCTGATCCGACACAATCATCGCCTCTCTCTATTGCTAGCTCCATTCTATGGTCTAAGGCTGTGATCCAGAGCTGAGAGGAGACTTGTTGTTATCAAGCTTCCAGATCTGCGTTTTGTGTAGACTGATTTGTTCATTTCGCATCAGATCCATTTGGTCAGTGGTGGATCTGAGATTTTTACCTGTATTCTGTTTTTCGTTCTGTTCTTCTTCAGTGCATTTGGCCTGTAGCTTAGGACAGAGGGGTATCTTGGCAGTTACATGCCCCCAAATCTATGCTGCATGCTGCGATCCATGGCTAAAAGGAGGCTGTTGGTGAGCAGGCCATGCGTCCCATGCCCAATCATGCGTGTCCCCTTCCGGCGAGATAACTGCTCTCTTGTCTTTACGCTTGTGGATGGCTGGTTGATAAGAACCAGGGTCTAACCTTATGGTAGATCTATGAAATCCACCGTAGAAATCACCCCGTTTCAGGAGGAAAGTGTGTATCCTTGACCTGAATGGGGATTGATCTTCCTCAGTGTATTCACTTTCTAGTTAGAGTCTGAGCCAAATTATTGACCTCTTCTCATATTCAACTAGCCCAGCTATTGATTTCCTGAGGGGGCTTCGTGTTGTTCCATTATATCCCCATTCTTTGGTTTGTAATGCTACGATGACACCGATCTTTGTTATAGAAACCCACATGAATAGGAAAGGAGCTATAATCAGTGCAATATATTTGTTTGCAAAATTCTGTGGTGGCTTCTCTATCCCCGAAGGGACGGAGATTTCAGCTTCATTAGTTACTGCCACTGAGCAAGCTGTCGAGGGAACGATCTACAGAATTATCAAAAGCATAACTGACCCATTTAAGCTGATCGATGATTTATCAGCTAAAAACACCGACTAGGGAACCACGACACGCAACAGATCCGACTGGGTTTCCTCCTCCGATCTTCGTAAGAACCCTAACTTCAGTAAAGAATATGAAACCCTTACTCTCGATAGCGCAATGAAAGCCAACATTAGTCGTGCAGATTCAGGCTTTGGGCTTAATGAACCACCAAAAGATTGGCAGACGCAGGAAAATTGAAGCAGAGCCATTGTCGTCACAGAAGCTCTCAAAGTTTTGAGTTGAAATTTAGCTCAATGCAAATCCAATTTGACAATGACCATATTGGATGAACTTCCACATGCTTGGTATAAACCAACCCTCTTCTAGTATTATTTACAACCCTACTGACCCTACTGGATCAAGCAATGTCCAGTACCAATAGGTTCATAATCCTGGTGGTCTGTCTGGATCGAGCAATGTTCAGTATCAGCAGCCCTATGGGGCTCAAGTCCAATACCAAAATCCTTACGTTCCATATGGTTCTCAAGGATTGGTTAATCAACCTTACACCCTCCAACCTAGGCAGTACATCTAGCATGGCCATGACCAGATTCAATTCGGTAATTTCCCGGGCACTGTTCAAGTACCCTTGCAACAACAAGGATAACTTTTGCAATAACCAAGGCACTGTTCAAGTACCCTTGCAACAACAAGGACAACTTTGGCAACAACCAAGGTAGCCTTTGTTAGCACAAGGGCAACCTTTGTTACAGCAAGGGCTTTCTGCGCAACAAGGGCAGATTATCCTGCAGCAAGGTCACCTGCAATAACCACAAGGCCAGTCCTTGCAATAGTTGCAGTAGGCTGCGGAACAACAGATGCAATATGGTTTGCATAACTCTTAACCCATACCCTCGCATGACCAACCTCTGCAGCCCTAGGGACAAATTTTGCAACTGTAAGGTCAACCCTTGCAACAGCAAAACCAACCTGGGCAGCAGAAACCCTTGTATACATATCAACAAGGTCAACCCTTTCAAGGACAGGGTCAAATCTTGCAGTAGTAGGTGCAAAATCCTCTTGTCCAGGGTCAACAGGTTCAGAATCCTATTGGCCAGTGGCACCAGGTACAAAACCCATACATTCAAGGGAAACAAGTGTATCAACCTTATGCCTAAGGGCTACAGGTCCAGAACCCTCTTGTTCAAGGACAATAGGCCCAACAACCCTATGTTCAAGGACAATAGGTCCCATACCCATATGTCCAAGGTCAATAGGCTCGGTAGCCGTTTAACCCATATGTTGCCTATCAGCAACTTGTGCATGAACAGTTTCAAGGTATTCAAGGTTTGAATCCTCCCTTTGGTCAAGGTAATCCACAATGGGGGCAACCTCAGATTCCATATGGCTAAAATCCCCCATTGTGGGGTCAAAATACCAACAGGGATGGGCTCCTCCTTATGGGCCCGCCTATTGACCTCCCATGCCTTTTAACACTTAATTACCTTTCTTGGCTACACTTGAGTTGTCGGATGTATCATGTCTTACGAATGATCCAATTCTTCATTCGCCATACCGGCCTCTAGTGCCGTCCAAGATACCAAGTGAATTCAAAAATTTCGATGGAAAATCTAAATAAGATACTCAGGCCCATGTGATGACATATCACCTCTGGTGCTCGCCAAACTCATACGTGGATGATTCCATTCGTCTTCATCTTTTCCAATGAACCCTCACGGGTGCCGCAGTGAAATGGTACATCGAGCTACCTCGAAGTACTTTCAATGACTTCAATTCGTTAGCCATGGATTTCCTCATGCATTTTCAGCTGCTGGTTCATTATGAAACTGGCACCTATTTGCTCACATCGCTTAAGGAAGACACTGCAACACACATCTCTGATCATATCCATGAATGGAGACATAGACGTCACCTGATCAAGTTCGAGATAGCTGATCAGTTGCTCACTGAATGGTTTACCAAATCATTCGTAGCCCCAATTGCTCATGATATAGCTATGGGTGGATGCATCATTGAAGAGCAAGCCATTTCCCATGCCCAGTACTTGGATTTGGTTTACTCTCAGTTTAGCACCTTATACGAATTGTTACCCAATGCTCTGTGGTCATCATCCAATCTCGTAGCATCAAAGTCACCAGTTGTTCCTCCCGTTGATGGAGTTATTGGTTTAGTATCCCAGACCCCCGCTAAAACTTCTTCCAAACAGAAGTCAGTCTCGAATGTTGCTCCTAATAATTCACCTCAAAATTTGCTAGGCCCTGGTAAAACCTCAGAGGTCCACACTGTCTAGTCTACTACAATGGACAAATCCTCGAAAGGAAAAAATAAAGGGAAAGGCAAAGCTAAAGCTGATGCCCTGAAATAAAGTCCTCCCAAATCGTCTGCTGGCGATCTTCACAATGGAAACCTAAGTATCCCTACCTCGTTTGCAAGGAGGATCACTATACTAAGGATTGTCCACGATGATCTGAAGTTAGTCACCTGCTCAAAGGGACCCCTTTTGTCCTTAAAGAGCCATTTTCGTCTCAAAAGACTCAAATGGTAGACCAACCGTGATCTGCTTCCTCTCGATCTCAAGTGTTCATGATGAGCATGCCCATTAATGTGGCTACCCGATTGAAAGATTAGAAAACTCCAGCTCCAGCAACTGGGAAAGAGAAAGAAGCTGCTCCTTCTTCCACCCCGAGTTCTGGTCCTCTACAAATCGAGTGCCCTAACCCTGATTCCACTACTTGGCCACCCTCTTGAGGTGTGCTGCAGAAATCCTCATATAATACCAATGCCCGAGCCGCTCAGCACTATAATATTGTTGAGGATTTGGCTTAGGCACCGTCAACCATGTCGGCTCTCGAGGTACTCCAAAGCTGCTCATCACAGCGGAAATATTTGATGTCAGCGATTAGGGGCTTCGATTCTAACTTGATCTGTTTCATTCTGGAGAACCACGTTTTGCAGCTCCCTCATCAAATTGCCTTCCTTATTTAGGTAATCATTAACGAGAAGACCATCCACCACATTGTCATAGATGAAGGTGCTTCCACCTACATCATGTCAATGGCATGTTGGAAGGCTATTGGTTCCCCTACATTGAACCAGTCTCCAAACACTTTGGAAGCTTTTGATGGGCATGTTTCGCAACCATTTGGCATCTTACCTAACCTTGCCATCACCGTGGAAGGCAAGACAGTGCAAGTCGAAGTGGAGATTGTTGACGCTAATCTCAATTATAATCTTCTGCTCGGCCGACATTGGACTCATGCCATGCATGTCATGGCCTCCTCTTTGTTTCACGTGATCTGTTTTCCCCATCACTGGAAGATTGTCACCGTGATCAGCTGTCTTTCTTTTCCTCTTCCTCTGCGGATGGAAACATTCCATACGTCAAGCACTCCGGTGCTCCCCATGAGAGTGTGGGAGAAGGTCTCTTCAAAGACTCTGCCTTAATGGGAATTTTTCCACTCCCATCTCCTCATGTTGCCTCTGTCAACATGGTCTCGGTCAAATCTGATCCCTGGGTCATACCTACACCAAATCTTGTTGATGCGTGGGGCGAGGTCATGCTGCTTAGTCCTGCTGAAGTCAATTATGTGGAAATTATTTTGGCTTCGAACTCTTCATCCTTTGATTCTCATATGTTGAAGGCCTCTCTCGATATGTATTCTCAATCCCCCTGGCTTGGCGCTTTGGAATCATTCGATCCCTTAGCTGAGACCTTCCTCACTGATGAAGGTATCATGGGAATCATGTCTCTCAAGGAACCACCGTGGATCGATACCCATCATTGCTCCTTGTTCCTGCCTCGCCCGACAGTCATGTCTACCGCTTTCAAAGAGTCCTCTTCTCCATTTCTGCCACCAACTGTTACTCATGAAGTATGGTCAGAAGGAAACTTGAGTAATATTACCCAAACGATACCGATTGACATTTCTATCAAACCCAGTGTCATTGAACATGTTCATATTGGGGTATCTTGTTCTCCAGATGAGATCAAGACATATACTCATCTATTTCAGGAATTCCGTGATGTTTTTGCATGGTCTTACGAAGAAATTCTTGGCATTGATCCTAACATTGCGGTGCACGAAATACCAACGTATATGCACGCGAAGCCTGTTCTCCAAAGGCTTCGCTAGGTGCATCCTAGGAAGGCCGCTGCTATTAAGGGTGAAATTGAAAAGCTTCCCAAAGTTGGGTTCATTTATCCCATCCCCCTTACAGACTGGGTGTCCAATATTGTCCCGGTGACTAAATAACAAGGCACGATCTGCGTTTGCATGGATGATTGAGATCTTAATCATGCCTGTCCTAAAGACAACTATCCTACTCCCTTCATTGATCAAATCATTGATGAATGTGCCAGGAGTGAGATCTTTTCCTTTATGGACCGTTTTTTTGGTTATAACCAAATCAATATCACACCGACCAACCAAGAGAAGACAACCTTTATCTGCCCATGGGGTATGTTTGTGTACAAGAAGCTCCCTTTCGGCCTCAAAAATGTTGGAGCCACATTTCAACAGGAAATGTCCTATGCGTTTCATGATATTCGCAACATTGTCTAGCCTTACTTAGATGACCTTCCCACCCATTCTCGTAAGCGCCAAGATCACCCAAACCATCTTCGATAGATTTTATTATGTTGCAAATACTATAACATTCGGTTAAATCCACACAAATGTGTTTTCTACATGGAATTAGGACGACTCCTCGACTTTATCGTCTCCAAGGATGGCATTTGCCTGGATCTGTTAAAAGTTGAGGCCATTGTAAATTTACCCCCTCCATCTTCACTGCACCAACTCCAGAGCCTGCAAGGAAAGGCCAACTTTCTCTGTCATTTTATACCCAACTACACCGAGCTAGCTACAGGATTTACCCAGTTTCTTAAACAAGGAACTCCCTTTGCATGGGATGAGGTGGCCCAAAAATATTTTGATGATCTTAAGGCCATCCTCATAAATGCTCCTTTATTTCATCCACCAGACTATTATCGAGATTACTTCCTTTACCTAGCCGCAACCCCTCGCACCATCACTATGGTGTTGGTTCAAGACGACGACGAAGGCAACAAACATGTGATCTACTACCTTAGCCAGAATCTCCTTGACACTGAAACGCATTATGCACATGTCGAGAAGTTAGCTTTGGCTGTTGTTCATGCTGTTCAATGTTTTCGGCACTACATTCTTTTATGCCTGACTATAGTGATTTCTGAATGTAACCCTATGACCTAGATCCTAACTCGTTAGTTGCTAAGGGGCAAGTATTCTAAATGGATCATTATCCTGCATGTTATGAAACCAGCTCAAGAAAAGATAGAAAAGATAAATCAACGCCTTATAATTCAGCCTCTTCGAGGGGGAAACCTCCTTTACATTACATAAATGAACAATTCTTTGATTATTCAAATGATAAAACCTCCTTTCTATATATAGGAGTCTAAGGAGTCACAATATAACCCAGACGACCTAACAATAATAATATAAAGCCACAAAAATAATAATAGAGGGATTCAATGGGGCCCAGTAATAACAATATGGGGACAATAGGGGCACAAAAATATTAATAAGGAGTACAACTACAATAGTAATGGGGTAATCACTAGTATTATAGGGACCCAACATGCCCCTCTCCTTCAAAAAAGTGTTGTCCTCAACGCTTGAGTAGTTCTAGATGCTTCTGT
>APFE030942721.1:2235-17237 GCA_000404065.3 Pinus taeda
TTGTATCATCGAAGAATTGTTCATTTATGTAATGTAAAGGAGGTTGCCCCCTCGAAGAGGCTGAATTCTAAGGCGTGGATCTCTCTTTTCTATCTTTTTGTGAGCTGGTTTCATAACAGGGTATTTTCTTGAGCTTTCATGCTCAATCTCAAATCTGCAGGAAGATTGGAATATGTAAAGGTTATGGCCTTGTAACCAGATTGATATTTAATAAAAATATCTACCCATTTCTTTAAAAAACAATAATTATTGAACTGCTGATTAGTCCTGTCTGGTTAAAAAGGTGGAAAAACAAAATTATCATTGGTGCAATGGATGGATTTTATTAGAAGGATATATGATCTTAATCAAGTTAGTCTTGGAAGGAATCTCAATCTTCTAGTTGACTTTAGCAAAAAATCCTACAATTATTTGAGGTGCTATCAAAAAGTTTTGTATTCAATTTCTTTGGAATCGAAAGAAGCAAGGGAGAGGAATGAATCTGATGTCTTGAAATAATTTGGTGCTTCCGAAGTCTCTGGGTGGATGGGGCCTATGTAGAATGGAGAAATTTGGACTAGCTCTTGCAACCAAGAATTGTTGGTGTTTGCTTTTTCACAATAGTCTGTGGAGTCTAGCAATGAGGGTGAAATATTTGACTCAGGTAAGATCCAAAAGGGACTAGGGGAGGTTCTATGATTTGGAGGAATTCAGTAATTATTCTGGAAGATTTGGAGAAATGAATTTTGTGGAATATTGGGAATGGAGCTAAATTTCTTCTTGGTCGTCACCCGTGGATAAGATGCAATGGTTTTCATAAACTCTATGATAGGTTGGTGGAGTTTTAAAATCATACGGGTTATATTACTATCGATTATGTTGCTAGGAAATTAGATTCAACTTTGGATAGCCAAGAGTGGCTTTCAGCTCAATATTTAGGCCTTTCTCATGTTTATGCAGGTGAATGGAGGTCATTTGTATTGAATTTGGGTAAAGATGGTATTGTAATTAACCGTGGTCTAAGAATAAACAAAGTGGAATTATAACAACTAGATTTATATAGGATTCACTAATTCAAGACATCCCTGTTGCTTCTTTAAAATGGTGGCACACATTAGTATGGGAGGGACAAGGCCCCCTTTAATGCAAGTTGTTCCTTTGGTTGTTGTTGGAAGAAAAATATTGACTTGGGATATTCTTGTTAAGTGAGGATGGGCATGCCCTATATTTGTGTTCTATGTCAGAAGAATGAGGAGTTTATTGCTCATTTATTTATTCATTGTCCTTTTTTAATTTATGTTTGGAAGGAAATTTTCTCTTGTTTTAACCTTGATGCCTAGTGGAATGGATGTTTGGTTGAGAGTGTCTTTGGAATTGGAATTAAATGTTTATTTCCTATTCTCTTAAATTATTTCCAATATTTATACTATGGGGAATTTGGCTAGGGTGAAACTACTGTTTGTTTGACGACTGTGGTTTTCTCTAAAGTTATTGCACATAATGCAAGATCATATTATCTTGAGAAAGTAAAACCACTGAAAAGGAAGAATATCAAACTTATCAGACATGTGGAGCTGCAAATTGGTATAGTATGGGGATTCTTTGAGTATGAGGGATGTTTGTGGTGTGGGTATTGTTACACAGTATTTTCTCACAATTCCCTTCCCATATATTGAAGTGTCAAAATAACGAAAGTTGTTAGTATACTCACCATGAAACACATACAGAAACATCCTTGAAGAAGGGAAGAAAAGTTTCCCTGAGAGAATTCTAGAGAAATTTACTTGAAACCCCATTTTTCAAGATCAACATGCTTTGCACTATTGCTTGCCCGTGTTGATGGTTTGTTGCAACATGTTGACCTAGCACTGCCAGCACTGCTTTTGATAGGAAAACCCACGCTGAACCTCTTCTGGTAGTTTTTCCTAAAGTGGAGGAGAAGCTTCTCTTACAAGAAGCCTTAAGAACGACGAGTTGGATGTTTTTAAATGAAGATATGGTCAAGTTCTCCCATTTTGAGTCCTTGATCCTACCTTTAAAAATCTTTCCCTTGATATGTGGACCTTCGTCCATATTTTATGGATCCTAACTCCCTCTCCTTTCCTATAAATCAAGTTCTTTCTATCCCCAACTGGTTGGTCATTGCTTGGTTTCTTTCCTATGTTGAAAATATGCCAAAATTCTGCCCATCTAACTAAGGAGAAGGAGTGTTTGAATGGTCTTGGCTTGGTCTTGGAAATCCACCACAAAGGAGGCTTCCAACATCAAGGCACCTATGGTTGTATGATTCCCTCATTTCTATTAATAAATACATTCGGTTTTTACTTTCCATAAGTGTATAAATCATTATTCATTTAGCATGATGCTCCTTGATCTCAGTCATGTAGTTTCTATTAGAGTGAACTATGCCATGTATGTTATTGCCTCTATTGTTTGATCTTCCTTGCAAGTACTCATCTGTGACGACATAAAGAGGGTTGAACCTAGAAGCGAGAAGGATGAGAACGACATCAATGAGTGCTTAGTATCAGAGTGAGGTAGGTTATTTGTCTTATTTTTCATTTTCCAACATAAAAGTCTAGGAAAGCCTACACTTGTTTGTTTGGTTTGTTGCTAGATCCTCTCATAGGACTACAGATATCTCTTCTATCCCCAAAATGGATTGTATTCACAACAAAATGACAACTCCACTCGGAAGCCTATAGCCCTTTCAACCTCTTTCATGGATTTGGTCTATTTGATCAGTTTGGCCAACCATTTAGTCATCAGTCATTTTCATTTTGTATAGGTCTGCACTTTGAGTGATCAGTCAATTAGAGTGTTAATCCTGGACTTATTTTTGAAATTATTTTTGTTTTTCCAAGTCTTTCTCGTCCAACGCTCTTTTTCCTAGAGTAGTCATGTTGCCAGTGTAGATTCTTCAATAACAGTCGCGCCGAAAGCCTTGTCAGCATGGGTTTGATTGTAGCACTCATGCTGATCCCTGAAAGTTGAGAAAATTTAGGGTTTTGTAAATAGGGTTGAGTGTGTCTTGACCTCTGAGGTCTTTCCCTGTCCTGTGTGCTTGTATTTGTTAGTGTTTTGGCTGATCGTCTTGATTATTTGTAAAATTTATCCCATTTGCTTCGAAGTACTAGAAGTGAGGTCTGATTGAGTTCTTAGGGTTTTATGTGAATTGGATTCTTAATTTGCTTGATGTTTGTGTCATTCAGATACTGATTTTGCTGTTGATTAAGTGTTATTTTCTCTTTTGGAAATCATTAAGAAAAAGCACTTGCATTTGTTTTAGCTTTTGCTTCAAAATTTCATTTTCAAATTGCATAGGATAATTTGCATTGGAAAGTCATTTTTGGTTTATAATTAAGCATAGTTCACATTACTTGATTATGAAGCTGAAATAAGTGCATTATTATTCATTTGAAAATAAAAATGAAAACATTTTCTTGTAGGTGTATTTGAATCAAATTCCTTTTTACTTTGGTGAGTGCATTGAGTGAAAGTGAAAGATTCATATAGCTGCATGTTAATGAATTTAATTTCATTTTTCTTTTGTTGGGTTCATTAAAAAGTGAAAGTGAAAGATTCGTATAGATGCATGTTAACGGAGTGAATCTCATCTTAATTTTGTTGGGTTTATGAAATAGTGAAAGTGAAAGTGAAAGATAGGAAGATTTGTTTGTTGCATTCTTTATTATTGCATCAGTGTGTGAACTTCTTTCTTATGTTAGACAACTTTCATCGAACTGAAAATAATCTTTTTCTTCATGCTAGGTTGCATCATATGTGTTCAGGTGACATCGATCTCTGAGACTTAAAACTGAAACTTAATTGAAGATCAACTTAAAATTTACTTCAATTAACCTAAGGAGAATTTGTCATTAACAAAAAAGATTTAGAGGTCTAGGCTAGAGATGTGTTTTGGCGACGTAAAACATAGCAGTTGTTGTTGTTCTCCATTGTTGTATCCCAGGGGAGAAATCCCATTCCATGTAAAGAAGTGTATAGGATCATTCTCCAGTACTTTCGGGTATATCAGAGGTGATCCACACATGGTAAGAATATGGTAGTGCTCTCATCGAAGGGTTATGCATTAGACAATGCTACTATGGATTAGCACTCCCATGTACCATCGCATATATTTTTGGAGCCTCCTATAGGTTCCTATCCAACCATAGGTAACTAAGTCTGCTGCCTTGTATACCATGATACACCAAATTCAACATTCAAGGAGATTGGCTACCATACATTAAGTCCTTGGTTCCACAAAGGTGTATATAGCCGTTAATGGTTGCTTGGTAATCCTTTATGCCTAGTTTTACCCCTTTTTGATAATAAAATTAGCCGCCCACTAAATCACCAATTACTAATGAAGAATTACAACTAAAATGTAGAGGAGGGACATGTCTCTTACCTACAGCAAACAAATCGATGAATGATGTCCTAGATTAGTCACACTCCCTGCCTGAAGATCAAGGAAAATTAGGGTAAAAAGTGCTCTCTAAATTACCAAATGTCAAATGGTAAAAATGTTTTTACTTTTTGAGTTTTTATAAGTTTTTTGAGATATTTTTACCATTTAGGGCACATTTTGCTTATATTTTAATATTTTTCTCGAAAATTGGTAATGTGCGTTCACTTTTGCAACGACATGTCATGTATAAATGTTGATAGTGATTAATTTGATTGAATTAACGAGTTTTATTTTATCACTTTTTCAGACTTGTAAAAAATAAAAAAAAAAGGAACCCCCTAGAGTCATCTTTGAGCCCTTTTCTGACCCTCGAAATATGAAAATATTACCGAGTACTTGTCATTTCGAATTCGTTAAAGTAAATGAAATGGTGTCTACTCAATATAAGTTTAACCCTTTTCCAAACTGAGGTAGACTATTGTACGTAAAAGGAACACCTTAGTCACACGTGGCTAAGAGGTTCTCTTAGATATTGTTTTCTACCTTTTCGGATTCAGGAGACTATTTATGAAAAGGGACCTTTAGAGTTTCCTTTTACCTCGTTTTTAAACTCTCCAAACATGAAAACAATGTCAAGTTACCCCTCTATCGGACTCGTAAAACTTAAACGATGCAAGACTTGTCACCATGATGAGATCGAGTTTCTCCTTCCTAGGACTCATTAAAATTACTAGGATGGATTCATCTAAAGGATGAACTTATACGAGAAGCATATGCTATCCTCTTCAATCTTGCGATAAAAATTATAAGGTACTCACTAGAAATAGTGGGGAAAAATGAAAGTGAACACGTCTTGTATTTTGTGTAAAGTCGGCACGTCGCTCTTGAACATAACACTTATCTATCGCTCGTGTCGAGTTTGGGTTATCCTCACTTCATCACTTGCCTTCTTGGGGTTTGGGAATCCATCTTATTTTCATATGATTATACCATATTGTCATCATGACCTCTGATCCTATGTTGAGTCAAATGTTGCCAAACTCCGGAGTTGTGTTGCCAATATGTCCAAGAGAAGTTCCATTTGCAATTTTTACCACCTTTACCTTGTCGTACATTTTTGCAACAATCTTGAATCACTCTTACCTACTCTACTATATCTTTTGTTTTTTATCGATGATGTGGGATACATTATGGCCCTCCTTTGATAGATCACTTCTTATCGACTTCAACTCATTATCCAGGGAAATGATCTAGAAACTCCCTATCAGTACCTTGGAGCTTTCATGCTTCAGTGGAAGGTTCTTTGCATTCAACGATAGGTTCACATCATTGGCCTTCGATCGAATGATTCTGTGGGTGTTCAACTTTAGCTTCATTGCTCACACTCATGGATTGTGTTGTCGTACCTTGAGAGCCATTGTCATTATTGGTGGTTTCTCTCATACCTGTTAACAGTTTACATCATTAACCGGTAATCAAGTGGTTTTCTATCATGTTAAACCTTGACACATCTATTCACATGGTAGAATTCATACATTGATTGGATCGAGATGGAAATGAAGACCCTGGGTTTCATCCGGAAATACAGGTTGCATTGAGCTATGAGCTATTCATGATTGTACATATGATTCCCTCTATATGGATGGTTTGCAGCCATATCATGGGTCCATATATATGATCATTTCCATTCATATGGTTGCGTCCATGTCGTGGATCCTTACACATGATCCTTTCTATTCAAATGGTTATGTCCATGCCATGGATCCTTACACATGATCCCTTCTATTTGGATGGTTGCGTCCATGTTGTGGATTCATGTATTGTTATATACCTATTCAAAGATCTATTTTTAGGCATATTTACATCAGGGGTGTCAGATATATATATTGTATCATGCTTGATTTGCAGGTCTACTGACGATGTTTCTCTGTGTCCTTCCCTTGACTTGTAAAACATTTCACCCATCACTCCTTATTCTTCCTTCATGCTTTAGGGGGCATCTGTTACATCCTATATCCTGAAGTGTCAAAATGATGAAAGATTTCAGTGTAATCACCATGAAAAACATACAGAAACATCCCTGAAGAAGAGAAGAAAATCTACCCTTAAAGAATTTTGGAGAAATTTTCCTGAAACCCTAATTTTCAGGATCAACGCGCTTTGCACTACTGCTGGCCCATGCTGATGGCTTGTTGCAGCATGTTGAACTAGCGGTTCCAGCACAACTTTTGATATGAAAACCCACGTTGAACCTCTTCTGGAAGTTTTTCCCAAAGTGGAGGAGAAGCTTCTTTTCCTAGAAGCCTCGAGAACAACAGCCTAAATGTTTTTGAATGAAGATATGGTTGAGTTCTCCCATTTTGAGTCCTTCATCCTACCTTTAGGGGTATTTTCCTTAATATGTGGACCTTCCTCCCTCTTTTATGGATCCCTATCTCCCTCTCCTTTCCTATAAATCAAGTCCTTTATATCGCCAAATGGTTGGTCATTGCTTGGTTGCATTCCTATGTTGAAACTACGGCTAAATGTTGCCCATATAACTAAGGAGAAGGAGTGCTTGAATGGTCTTGGCTTGGACTTGGAAATCCACCATAGAGGAGACTTCCAATATCAAGGCACCTATGGTTGTATGCTTCCCTCATTTCTATTAATAAATACATATGGTGTTTACTTTCCATAAGTGTATAAAACATTATTCATTTAGCATGATGCTCCTTGATCTGTCATGTAGTTTATGTTAGAGTGAACTATGCCATGCATGCTCTTGTCTCTCTTGTTTGATCTTCCTTGCAGGTACTCATCCATGATGATGTAAAGAGGATTGAACCTGGAAGTGAGAAGGCCAATAATGACATCAACGAGAACTTAGCATTAGAGTCAGGTAGGTTATTTTTCTTACTTTTCATTTTCCAACATAAATTAGGAAAACCTACACTTGTTTGTCTAGTTTGTTTCTAGATCCTCTCATAAGACTAGAGATATTGCTTTTGTCCGTAAAAGGGATTACCTTCACAACATCTATAGTCATGTTTCGGTGCCAGAATCTAATGATTAAATGAAAACTAGGTATTGGCCAAGGCAAAATTTTACAGGTGAACCCTCACTATGTGGTGTGCCATGAGGATTTCCCTTTGGAATGAGGATTACTCTTTTCCTCTGTGGTATTTTGAGTATATGGGGATTCAAAAATCCTTGTGGAAACATTTAATGGAAGAGATAACTTAAGGGTCCTCCATTTAGAATCGTGGCAAAGGAAAATTTGCCAGCTATAGGGGCAATATCATGATGTGTAATTTATTCATACATACAGGGATAATAATTCCATTGCAGAAATGTTATCCAAGGAAGTTTTGATATTAGATGCTGAGTTAGATTGCATCTTAGAGGTGTCTAATGGTAATGTGTTGTCTAGTTTTTCCTTTAATCTGTTTGATCCTATTCAAATAGGATTTAGTTAAGTTTCAATACATTTTTAAGGTCTAAGATATATTTGGGGTTTTATTCTCAAACCATTTTAAAAATTTATCAAGTGTGCTACTATGCAGCCAAGGGATTGTACTTTTTGATTTCCTATGAAATATCAAAAGTATGTCTTTTCTTCTGAAAAAAGAAGAAGATAAATCGTAACATTTATGGCAAAGTAATATTAAAAATATTCCATGTATATTTTGTGGAGGTTAAATCCTTACCATCCACCTAATAATTATTGGTAATTAAATTAAATTCTGAATCCCTATTTCAAAATAGATGCACCTATCAAAACAATAATAATAATCTAAATTAATGTATGAAAATTTCTAATTTGTCGAATAACAAATATTTAAATAATTTTTTTCTTGAAAAAGAAGATTTTATATTAAAAAATAGACAACTTTCATATTAATATTTTATGAAATAAACACACATATATGATTAACGCATAGTCTAACTAGTAAACAAAATGGCCTTTTTCATGACATTTTTTCTAGTTAATTTAAACCAAAGTTTGGTAGATATTTTTAAAAACTTGGTTTAAGTTTTTTAATATGTAGAATTCGAGTGCCTCGGCGTTTTTAGGGTGATGAAAACATTATGCATTAAAAAATGTATTTTAAAGAACAAAAAATCACAATCTTGCTTGAAATTGTAACACCAAATTCTGGTAAAAAAAGGACATTTCATCTATAAGTTAGACTACGCCTATGATTAAGTGCGACTTTCCATTGGAAAATAGGGTTACAATAATATTGAATAGTTATATTTTTTGTATCAAAATTTCCTTTTAAAAGTTTTTCGAAAAGTGTGAAAGTTTTCCTTGATGTTTAAATATATGTTGACGGTGTTGGAAATCCATTAACCAAGGGGGTATCCCCGATGTGAAGTCCCAGTTAGACCTCACACCATTTGGAGTAGGAGCCCCATCCAGAATATCAGCTTCATTGCCATGTATTCTTATATATTTTCCTTGACTCTAACTATTAACAAGAGAGAGGAGTGCACATGCGCCTTCGAAAAGAAAGGGGGGTATGCTTGGTGAGTGTTCAATGGCATGTGCGTCTAAGTTATTTTACTGTGGAGGTGAGGATAAGTGAGCCTCTAAGAGGGAGGTAATAGTACCACCCTAATAGAGACACACATAAACAAGAAGTACCCTTACAACATGAAGTAGAATAGTCCACATAGATGAGGCGGTCATGAAACCAATCTGTAAAGGAAGGTCTCTTGAATATCCATCACAATAGTCTATAAGGATGAGATAATGTTAATAACAATTATAACACATTCTCATAAGATGAGTGCCAAAATAAACGAAATAATTCAACTACTTTAACAAAGATGAAAGAAAAAATGAATTACAAACATTCACAGAATAGTCTTACAAATATCCATAATCCATACATGAAGAACATGCTGGTCCAGAGGGCTTCTGATATTAAGAAAAATTTCTAGGACACATGTATACAATGAACATCAGTAGCTCCAGTAGTTGAGCGTTGGAGCCACTCCTTTCTTCTCAAAAGAACTAGCTTATCTCTCTAATGCCTTGCGGGGGGAGCTAAGTGAAAAGTGCTTTGCTCATACAATGAGGGAGTATATATAACAAAGGGGAGATGCTTACCTTCCTTGTGACTCTTTGAATACCCTCATGACTATTTGAATTTCTTTGACTTTTCAGCTTCCATGACTCTCCATATAAATATGTGTCCTTTGGACTTCCTCTTTACAATGAATACAATATACATGGTCCACAATGATGATGTGGCATATGAAAACTCATGAAAAGACATGACATGGCATTAATAATATGAACTACTTGAATGATGTGGAAATATCATATCACTATTACTATTTTGAATGATGTCTTCTTGAGAATGCTCTTGTCTTCCACCTCCTCATGGCTTGGATATAGGAATCTTCATTGATCTCAAGTCTTGAGTTGTGTTCACGAGTTGGTTTCCCTTTGATTTGCCTTGATAGATCAAATTGCATTCTTATCTACAAGAATGTATTTTTCATATCCTCCTCCTTCATCCCTTTCTTCATCATCCTGCCATCGTATGATAAGATACCATTATCTGCAATTCACTCATGATGAGACGACATCATCCCGAAAAATCTCCTAGCCTAAGTTGATGCATTTTGATTGATGGACTGAGCCAAAAATAGGTAGCAAGGTCGAAATGTGGGCTGAGGCTTAAGGCCTGAGACTGCACAATATGCAGTTCAAGCTGGGATGAGGGACAATGTCTGCATAGTTTTGGTAGTCAGCAGGTCAGACTAAGGGGATGACCATTGTGGGAGATTTTTGTGTATTTATGAGAGGGAAGGGAGGCTGGTCCACTGTGTGATTGTACATATCAGGGTCTCAAGGAGGGAGCTTGAGGCTTGTACTTGCGCAATGCATAGTTAAGGCGAGAATGTCTGAGAGGATTTCAGAATTATGGAGGTGAAGGCTAGGTCTTGGGTTCAAGAATTTCAAATTGCAAGAGTCTTGGTGGTAGGAACTACACATTACATATATTCAAGGGTCAAGATCACTACTAAAGAACTAGTGAAGTCAAGTTGAAGGGTCGAGAAGTCTCTTCGGAAATGGTTTAAGTGTTAGACGAGTGAGACTAATATGTGAAGTGGTAAGGCTCCGATAGTGATGTAACACTTAGAATATTTGAAGAATCAACAAAATTGATCAGCCATGAAACATGAACAATAAATATTCCTATTTTTGACTGCTTTATGACTAGTTACGACAAGTGTGACATCTAAGATACACTTTACGATGACCATGTCGACATTTGTACGACAATGCTCAAAACTTTTTGAATGATTGCAACAAGTGTTTACATAGTTAGGACAACTCATAAACACAAAGATAGACCTTTGAAACCACTAGAATGATATTTTACACTTGATACAACAACCTGCATGCAAAAATGTGACATATTTCCTAAGTAGGAAACGAGACCACAACACTTCAAAAGGATACATGAAATGAGTCTTAGTGTTTGTGAAAACAATGTACAAGACAAAGGAAGGCTTTGAAATTTAACATAGGCCAAAATTTTGGAGGGTGTTACATCTGCTACAATACTTGGTGACACAGTGGTAGAATTCCAACTTCTCTGTTTTGGTTAACTCTTTTGTGCAGGGCCTTGATTCTTTGGGGAGTATTGACTCATCATGTAGAATAATTTGGCCTTTCCACTTACCCAATGACTAGACATGGTCCCCTTTGTACCATGTCAGTTGAATACAACATAAGATTTAGCAATATCACAATGTTTCGAGTTGCGAAGGGTAGTGTAGCTCATGAACTTAAGATTTCCAGAGTACAAGTTTTCATCTATGGTGTTGCTCCATTGCCAACAGGCCTGGACAGTACCCCTGTAGAGTCACGCAAGAACACAAACATTTCTCCACTTCCAGCGAGCTTGGACAGTAACCCGACAGAATTTCTTGCTTCACCTCTCTTCCCAGGAAGCCGTTCTCTTCTTTCACCTTTATTTATTTATTTTTTAAAGAGGTCCATGTATTGGCACTTATTAATTTTGGGCGGAAGAGGGATCCTGACATATTGAGAAAATAAGAGGTTGTTCCTTAAGAGAAGTATATAAAGGCCTTTGATTTAGGCTTTCTCTTTGCATGGTTGGACCAAAAATCTCCTTACATATGGATTGCATTTTCCATCAGAACCTCATTGACCAAAAGATAAAACCAAAACAAAGAAGATAGGAGGGGGGTTCAGCTAAATGGTGAAGTGTCACAAGACTCTTTAGACTTCAACCACACACATATTAAGAAGCCAAAATAGGTCCAAGAAAAACACTTATTCAAACGATGAAAACAAAAGGTGAAACTCAACAAGAAAAAAAAAGTAAGACAAAAGGAAAGACAACACACAACAAGGACATAAAAGTAGAAGCTAAGAAAAAGGAAACTAAACTAAATGATAATTTTGGAGGAAAGTGAGAAAAGAAAAGAGAGGCTAAAGAGAACAAAAGGGATGGGTGCAGGATGAAAAACTAGAATATAACTAATCCTACTCCTAACCTAACAACTAGTAGGGTGGGGTCACATGTAATGAAAATTTCAGTGAAGTCAACATAGTTGTTCCCGACTTGCATCCACAAAGATACGGACAATTAAAATGGATATAAAATAATTTGCAACAAAAATGATGATATCTTGAATAACTTGCACAAAATTTTGAAGGTCTTTCCCGTGGGTGAAAGATGTATCACAACCAGTACTTTCATCTAATTCACATTCTTACCCTTTTGATGAATACCATCTTTCAACAAACCTTGGAATCTTCTTATAGATGTGTCTCCATCTGCAACAAACATTTGGGTAAGTGTGAGGAAATATTGCAACTTTTTATTTGAGACAGAGATTTCCATGTAAGACCATTCGAACCATTCAACGATTAAATCGTAAAATTCATGATGGTCCTCTTGAAAACCCTGAAATCTTGGAAAAGGTAAATTTTCAATTAGAGGTGTGGGATTACGATGGGAACCTTGTGAGGAAAAATAGATTTGATCATGTTTAGTAGTCATGTTGAGATAGTGAGGACTTTCCATAACCATCAGCGAAGGTTGAAGTGCCTTAACTTCTCGACCTAAATCCGAATAGTGATATTTTGAACAGTGAGGATCGCAAGATGAAAAAAAACTATCATTGGATATACTGATGGGAAAATGATAAATGAATGAAAATCATCAAGGGCAGAATGGTGATTAGATGGACAGATTAAGGCATCAAATTCCTAGTTTGTAATAAATGAAGATAATCGATTTGAACAATTTCATGAATGTTTTGAACAATAGAATCATCTTCTTCACGTGAGGAATGTAAATATCCATCTCTTGATAACTGGTAACACAATGCACTAGCATCAAAATCATTAAGAGAAGTGGACAGGAATGTCTCTGTAACAGACACGTGACATCAATAAGGACGCAATGAATGAAAAGGAGTTTGATTCACACAATAACTCGTGCATACATTCATACTCAAGAGGATTTTAGGTGTGATGAAGAACAAGATTCGTGATATGATATTCATAAGGAAATCCAGGAGCTGCTCATCATGAAAAAATATGATAGATATGGTCCCTTCAGCCAAAGATGGTATTTGGAATGATCAACTTCTCAATTCTATGGCTCTATGAGAGATACCCATTCCAAACCCGAGTTTGATGCAAGAGATTTAAATGAAGATGAATGAACCGAAAAAGATTCTTGAATTTAGTCAGAAGTAAAATCTCAAAAGCTTGAAAGACTACATCTAAAATACCAAACATATTCGAGAAAGAGACTTACATCGAGTGAAACCATGCAAAGAGAAAGATTGTGTGAGAGAAACCAAACCTGACTTAGCTAAGGGGGCTTACTAGAGGCACGAGATCCTAACATAATCATCAATGGATGTTGAATTGCCTCAACTCCTTGGCAGGTCCTAGAACTTTCTAGGATTGTAAAAACACATTTTGAAGGTTGTACCAAATCATGCATGGTTTGAGGATAGCTGCCATCAGTGGTTTCGATAAGACCACTGATCACCAGATGGAAGGCATCTCTGTCACTTATTTTACCAGATTTTCTAACTTCAGCAACTAGATTACTCAAGTGGAAAGATGCTTCTCATCACAAATTCAAAGATGAATAAATTAGGGAAATTTCATGAGAAAGATTATTTGAAGAGTCATCTTCATGAAAGAGAAGAGATGATGAGGGTTGGGAAGAGTAATAAAACATTCAATATTTTTCATTTGCATCATGGATAATGTCACCAACTTGTGCCTATTAAGAAGTTAATTCATTAGATGACAATCTTGAAGAACATGGAGTACCTCCGCTGCAAACGGTAGAGCATAAGGAATCATGAGATGAAGAGGAAATTTCGATAGGCACATCTTCTTTGACCGAATCAGATTATGGATCTAAAGTAAAATCTTCATGAGAAACCAAAATATCAGCTGATATGCATGGGAATTTTTGATTGCATACATCAATAGAGTAATCATCATTGGAATGATTGTTTCCCAAGGCTACAAATTGATTGAAATAATTGATTTTATTCGATTCTCTACTGAGATTAGTAGATTGAGAAACATCCAATAATGGAAGCACATTGTTTTGATGTGGAAGATTCTTAAAAAGAGAGGAAATATTGAAAGAATATTCACCTTCCTACTCCTCTGCCCGCGTAATGTGACTACCTTATACTTGATCACAATTTGGGCCAACACCTTGAAAATCAAGAGAGTAAGGAATACTAGTTGGTGGAGCAGATTGATCAAGTGGATCATGGTACAAAGAGTCATGGCATGTAGATGAGAGAGAATAATAGAAATTTAGGCTAGAGTAATGAATAGTGAGATCATCTTGTAGAATGGATGAGTTAGTCTTCACCATAGGCTTCATGAGCCATTATGGAATTTCCTCCATTGAATCCAAATCATGAAAAGAAAAAGAAGAATGAAAAGGTGAATTAGGAATTTGATTTTCTAATTTTTTAACTTTATTGCTATCACACGGAGGCACCCACATCAGGATTGGAAAAGGAGGAGGATAAGGCACAAAAGGATTAGTAAGTTCCTCCTCTAAAATCATAGGTGTCTCATGATTCACAAGAGTTTGGGGAGTGGGAAAACCAGGGGGTTTAGGTTCACCTTTTGCTTGGTCTGCTTGCTGTCCATTACTTTTAGCTGATCGCTCAACGGTGCTCTGCTATTCTTGTCCTTCCTTCTTTAAAACTCCTCTAAAATTTTATGTTATCTCTGGAATATCATCTGCTTCTACTAACTGACTATCGATATCATTGAAACTATCAGAATACAAAACAAAAGACTCTAAATCTATATGTACATAATTAATTGGATGATTTATTGGTTTCTCCTTGCTTGTAATCATGTATTTCATTTTTTGTTCCCGATACAATTTCCTCATTTGGCCAAACACCGAAATCGTTGCATAGGAGAAATCTAGTTGTAGTGTCCCTTTCAATTTCGCTACCCAAGACCTGGAAAGAAGCATACCAAACCTGGGAGGAATATTTGCTACAACAACATCCATCAAAACATTCTTCATTGGGAGCTGATCCAGACTCACAACCAAGTCTTTGATGAGTC
>APFE030942723.1:0-16691 GCA_000404065.3 Pinus taeda
TTGTCATACGGATAGCTGGGAGAGAGTGTGAGAGTTTCATTGATGTAATCTCCAAATTTTGATTAATATATTCCTGATACCTATGTTTGGTGGACGTAGCCCAGATTGGTTGGGTGAACCACGTTAAATACTGTGTTATGTGCTTGCTTCTGTGTGTGTTTAATTTATGTTTCCTGTGCACCTGATCCAACAAGGATGGATATATATTTTGAAAGGCGTATCATTGAGAGGTTGTTGAAAGGATATAGACTTGAACCTTATGGCTTCTAGACTTTCAAAGGCCCTTCCCATCCAAGCTTAAAGGCTATGTTAGCTGTTTCGACCAAAGTTTTGACCTACACCCTCTTAGAACT
The DNA here is from genome assembly GCA_000404065.3 of Pinus taeda. Taxonomy (NCBI): domain Eukaryota; kingdom Viridiplantae; phylum Streptophyta; class Pinopsida; order Pinales; family Pinaceae; genus Pinus; species Pinus taeda. The sequence goes on from APFE030942723.1 coordinate 354, forward strand.
CTCGTAGTTTGCATGACAGTAATCTGAGAATACTTGTTTGTGATTCTTATGTTTCGACGTCTCTTGAGAGGCCTCCCCACTATGTGAACCCTCTTCCTTCGTAATCGTATTCGCGGTCTAATTCAAGATGACGAAGGGAAAGCCTGTCGATATTCTTCAAGCGAAACTAGACTCCTATTTCCAAGCACCTGTGTATTTTTATCGGATGTATGTATAGTACACGCTGATGTTGTATGGTTTTAACATGTTAATGTTTTTCTTTGAACATTTTCTGAAGAATCTGTGTGCAATAAGACGTGGTCATTTTTTCTTTTAGCTAGAGGAGCTTAGGGTTCAAAAGTTACTCTCGACCTTCTCTAGGTGCTTTGAGATTTGCACATATTTCAATCACTGCGGATTCTCTAGCATAAAATTTTGATCATAATAATTTCTGTGCCTCTTTGTTAGGGTCCTATTAGGATACCAAACATTAGTTAATTCTGTTGACCTTAAGTGGTGGAGATTGTTAATGATGCTGACCTTAAGTGGTGGAGATTTTGAGTACAATATGATTTACAAATTTGTGTCAAGCTTTTATGTTCCTTAACCTTTTTCGTTGAGGATTTTTATGTTACTTTCTACTTCACCTTGAAAGGAGGACATCTATTTCAAATTTAGTTGAAAACTTGAAGTTGACACTCTTTTTATGAATTTGTGGAAAACCTGTGAGCAGTTTAAGAAACCAACGTTTCGGACTGACTTGGTGAGTCCATCATCAGGGCAATGAGATTGCTTTTGAGAAGAGAGAATGAATTTCTTAACCATATTAAATAGTATTGATTTTTTTTTTTTTTTTTTTTTTTTTTTTTTTTTTTTTTATGGTCGCTTATTACTAATTATTTTAAATTAATGATTTCTATATTTTATTAAAAATGATTGTTAATTTATTAGTATTTATTTATTAATTAATTATTATTTTTTTTTTAATGATAAATATGTAATATTATTAATAATGAATATCATTTATATTATTATTTTTTATAAATTTTTATTTTGGTTATTCCTATTATTATTTATTTATGTATTATCTCTAATTTATTTATTTTATTTGATTATTTGGAATATATTATGTATAAATCATGTATAATTTATTGATAGAATATAATTAATATTATTTTTTTTCTTTTTTTTAATTATATATTTGGTTTTTATTTATATTTTATTTGTTTATTTTATTGATTATTTGGGTATGTGATGTTTAGAAATTATGATTTGGACAAATTCAATTAATTACTCATAACTATAACTTGTTTATTTGATTAAGAATTTGGGTTATTTAATGTTTGTAAATATTTAGACTTCTTTTAATTGTTTAATTAAATGTGTATTTATTATTATATGCATATATATTTATTTATTTATTATATATAAATGTGTTTGTTACTATCAATTTGGGATTATTGTATTCTTTTATTTAATTGATGTTCATTTAAGTTTATATGAATTAATAATATTATGTATATAGTATATTATAATATTGTTGTATGATATAGAAATATATAATTGTTATTAATTTTATTTATTTATTGATTGTTTGGATATTGTGATGTTTAGTAATTATGAATTGGATAAATTTAATTAATTACTTCTAACTATATCTATTAATTTGACTAAGAATTTGGGTTATTTAATATTTGTTATTTTTTGGATTTCTTTTACTTATTTAATTAAATGTGTATCTATTATTATATCCATATATATTTGTTTATTTATTTATATATAAATGTGTTTGTTACTATCAATTTGGGATTATTGTGTTCTTGTTTAATTAATGTTCGCTTATGTTTATAATATGTTTTAATATTAATGTACAATATATGTATGTGTTTAATATTAATGTACACTCTTTATTTGCTGAGTTTGATTATTGAGATTGAAAGATGGCCAGACTAGATGATTTGATGAATTATTAAGCACTTTAATGCTGTATATTGTTGAAGACACGGTGAAAATCAGCAAACCCTTTCTTGTTGACATTAGAAGCTGTATACAAAATGCACATGACAAGATTGATTTTTTGCAACTAGAATCTCAGTTCCAATGAGATGAATTACAATAGTGTAGTCATCATTCTGACCCTGTTTTTTTTCAAAACAATCCTCTCTTTGAGTTCAAGACAGACTCCCATCAATTGCGAGAAAGCAGTCAAATCAGTAACATTGAAGTTGACTCCCATCATGTGCCCATTTCAAGAGCAAATTTGCATGCAGGTGTGGAAATTCAGCATGCACTTCCCAAGGCAATCATTAAAACTTGGGAAGAGCTTGTCAACAAGAAGCGAATAATAGGTCTTGGATATGACAAGGATGTGTTTTTTATATATGGACTATACCAAGCCAATAAATTTCGAAGTGTTGGGTTTCTTTATGGAAATTCATCTTCACCTATTCCTGCTCCACAACAACAGATTGTGAAATGGTAACATTGTGACTAAGTTGGTCATTGTTATGAAACCAGCTCCCAAAAATATAGAAAAGATAGATCAATGCCTTAGAAATGTAGGAATTTACAGGGTAAGTTCCTCAGACAGAACACCAAAGGACACTACTCACAAACAGATCATAGATCAATACACCAGTATTGTTGACATGGTTAAAACCCTCAAAGAGGGAAACAATCCACGGCTTGAACCAACGCGGCCACTTCAGGCAATTTATTAATAAAAGAATGAAAATTTACATAAGCTTCTCTCATGAATGGTTAACCTACAAATGACCCTCCATGCTTTTTAAATAGAGATCATGGACCAATCGGGTATTAAGCCACGGATCAAGTGTCGGAAATACCGAGGAGAGAACGAACCGTCGGATCACTACATCGTAACCGTCGGATTGTAAATTACAAAAGTACATAATAAAAAAACACACTTTACCTAAAGCTACACTAGACCAAGTTATACTTAACTATTTCCTGTGTGTCGGAATATCTTAACACACCCCCTTAAGAACAACTTGGGATAGGATTGAAGGATGTACAAATATGATACAATAGGAAAAGGAAGGAGGCATTAGAGCCTATCCCCCCTTAGTGACAACTTCCTGAACTCCAACCATAAATTGAAGTTTAGTAAACTTCGCCTCTGTGAGAGACTTTGTAAAGATGTCTGCAACTTGATCATCTGTTGAACAATATTGCACTTCAAGAACATAGTCGTGAATGAGCTTTCTGATGAAGTGCATGTGCAGTTCAATGTGTTTTCTACACTGATTTTGGACTGGATCTTTGCATAGTTGAATGGCACTTTGATTATCACACCAAAGTGTAGTCGGATGTTGCTGCTGAAATCCAAACTCTGACAGGATTTGACGAAGCCACAGGGCTTCCTTACTAGCACCACGATACTCTGCTTCTGCTGAAGAAACATAAATGGCACTTTGTTTCTTACAAGCCCATGTCATAAGTCCTGAACTAAGAGTGAACACATAACCTGCAGTAGACTTCCGATCATCAGGGTCACCAACCTAATAAGAATCAGTGAAACCAACCAATAGAGGAGATGCTTCTTCACTGTAATGAATCCCAAACTGAACTGTACCTTGAACATAACGAAATATTCTTTTTGTTCCTTTCCAATGACTTTCATGTGGGTTTTGCATAAACCGAGCAATAAGGCCAACAACAAAGGAAAGGTCAGGACGAGTATGGGTCAGATACAAAAGTTTTCCTACAAGTTGACGATATAAGGTAGCATCAACTTCAGGGGAAGTACAAGTAACAAAAAGTTTGGCTCCAGACTGAAAGGGAGAAGGGGTTGGCTTACAGTATTCCATGTGAAAATGGCATAGAAGACCACATGCATACTTGGACTGGGAAAGGGAAATACCTTCCTTGGATTGTAAGACTTGAAGACCAAGAAAATAATGCAAGTGTCCTAAGTCTGTCATTTCAAACTTATTTTTAACGCTAGACTTCACATGATTTATAAGGTTGGAGTCACTACCAGTAAGGATAATATCATCAACATAAAGAACAAGAATGATAAGAGACTTGACCACTTTCTTGGTGTAGACAGTATTGTCAGAATGACACCTAGAAAATCTAGTTTCTAAAAGAAAGCTATCCATTTTGGCATACTAAGCCTGAGGGTCTTGCTTGAGACCATAAAGTGATTTCTTAAGCCGACATACAAGGCTGGAGTCTGTTTGTTTAAAGCCAGTAGGTTGTTCCATATAGATTTCTTCATGCAAGTCCCCATGCAAGAAGGCAGATTTAACATCCATCCGATGGACTTTCCATTTGAAAGAGGCAGCAAGGGAAAAAAACAAGGCGGATAGAGTTCATTTTAGCAATAGGGGAGAAGGTTTCAGTATAGTCAATGCCTTCAACTTGCGAAAAAGACTTAGCAACAAGACGAGCTTTATGTTTATCAACTTTTCCATCTGGTCCATACTTGGTTTTGTAAACCCATTTGCATCTAACAAGTTTTAGTCCCTTTGGAAGGGGAACAAAATCCCATGTATCATTTGCCAATAATGAACGATATTCTTCATTCATAGTTGTGTCCCAATCTGGATGGCCTAAAGCTTCTGCAAAGGTGTCAGGATCATAATTAGTTGAAGCTTGAGCTAGTAAAGAAGAGGCTCTATCGAACTGAGAATATGTACGTCGCTGATCTGTAGGACCAACGGCAAGAGCACCTGCTTCATCTCGAGTAGCACGGACCCATTTTGGAAGCTGAGGAGCTGAAGGAGGATCCTAAGAAGGTGGGGGAGGATTTTCATTCTCACTGTCATCATTTGAAGAAGAAATATTTTCAGAAGTAGAAGGGATAGAGAGAGGTGGCACATCAGCTGAACTAGGCTCGTAGGCCGATATATTTTCAACAAACTTTACTTCTCTTCTAATGATAACATTTTTGGACTTAAGTGGAATAAGTTTGTATCCTTTGACATCTTCAGAATATCCAACAAAAATACATTTTTCACTCTTAGGTTTTAAAGCTTTATGTTTCTCATCTGGAATATGGGCCCATGCTTCACTTCCAAAAACACGAAAGTGACTTACATCTGGTGTAATTGAGCTGCATGCCTCTGGAGTGATATTCTTTAAAACCTTAGTAGGAGTGTGATTTATTATGTAATTTGCACAGTTAATTGCTTCTACCCAAAAATTAAGACTAGGTCCTTTAGATTGAAGCATACAATTAGCCATTTCCTTTGAGGTGCGATTCTTCCTTTCAGCTACACCATTTTGTTGTGGAATATATGGATCAGTATGTTGCGTTTGAATTCCATTCTCAGTGCAAAAGTTGATGAATTTGTTGTTAACATATTCTCCTCCATTATCAGATCTTAGCTTAAAAATTTGATGTCCAGATTGTTTTTCAACAAAGGCCATAAAAGCCAAGAACATGTTAAATACTTCACTCTTGAGTTTTAAGAAGTATACCCAAATGCGTCTCGAGAAATCATTAATGAAAGTTAAGAAATACTTGTAGCCATAGAATGAAACAACTGGAAGTGGACCACATAAATCACTATGCACAAGTTGTAAAGGGGCTGAGGCGTGCCAAGAGGCACGTTTTTCAAAACTATCCCGATCATGTTTTCCGAGTACACATCCAGAACAAATACCATCTTTGCAAGATAGCATTGGAAGACCTGTCAACATATTTTCTTTACATAGATTCTGAAGGGAGCTATAGTTTAAGTGACCAAATCGCTCTTGCCAAAGTTTGCTCACTTCATCATTATGAGCAACAAATACCGAGGACATATTTGATGACCCAAAGTTGTTAAACTTATACAACCTTGTAGAATCATCAGCAATGGCAGTAGCTAAAATCTGTCTAGGATCTCTTAGGTCCTTAATTACAACATCGTGAGGTGAAAATTTGACGATTTTACCTTAACCTGAATGAGTTATCTGATATACAGATAGAAGGTTGCAGGATAAGGTTGGAACACATAATACATCATTGAATTGACCATTGTCTATATGAACAGTTCTGGTCCCTACAACACTAAGAGATATATCATCACCAACATATATATTTTTGGTGTTACAATCATTTAAAGAAGAAAACATGGCTTTCTTTTTGGCCATGTGATAAGAAGCTCCAGAATCAATGAGCCACTCATGAGAAGGAGAAGAAAAAGATACATTTAGTGCATATCCAGACCGAGATGCTTGACAACCACATGCAAAAAGTGCTATTCCTAAAGATGAAGTTGAAGTTGTTGAGTGCTCCAAATGGATGTTATGTTTCTTCATTACTGCTTCCAAGGCTTCCATCTTCTTAAAGCATTTGGATTCTAAATGGCCATCTCGATTACAAAAGTGGCAATGTCTATCAGTCTTCTTCCCTTTGTTTTTATTTGCCTTATCATTTTGTTGAAATGATTTTTCATTTTGAGACTGAAATGGCTTAAGAACCTTGTTTGGTTTAGGACCATTCTTTTTAATATACGACTTCTTAGGATTCTTTGAATTTGGTTGTTGTTTGGCAGCTAAGGCTTTCTTAGAAGAGTTTCCAAGATTAAGAAGACCAAGATGTAAGAGTTTTTCTTGTTCTCTTATTAAAGAATCACAAAAGGTATCAAAGAAAGGGGACTTGTAGTCTTGTCCTTGAGAAATAAAGGCTTCTCTTGTAGAATGGAAGGTGGAAACAAACACAGAGCAGGCTAGTCCCAACTTAGTAAGAATGGAATAGATAAGGTTACCATCTTCTTTCTTAACCTTAAAACCTTCCAAGAGAAGTCTAAGGGTCTTGAACATGGACAAAAAATCTTCAATGGAAGAAAAATTATTGGGGTCCAATATAAGCAACTCATTTTCGAGTTGATGGGCTCTAAGTTCATTTTTAATTCCAAAAACTTTAGTGATCTGTTTCATTGCTTCATTAGGAGTATCAAGTTTTGTGATATGGAATCTAAGGTCTGGAGAAATAAACATCCCTATAAACCCACATGCTTGATCTTACCTATGTTCCCATTTGGCTGCCTTATCTTCATCTTTCGGTTTGGTTTCTTGGCCTGAGGCTATTCTGTAAAGACCTTCACTGCTAAGTAAATCCACAATGTAGGACCACCATTGGAAGTAGTTGGTACTGTCAAGAATAGCTTGGCACGGGCTTTCCATTTTAACAAAAATTGAAGCTATAGATGCTGAAACTAAGTTTTCCAATGGAAAGATCTCAAAAAAATAGGCTGATTAAAAAAAACGGCTCTGAAAACAGCTTCTGAATGAAGACGTTATGGCTTTTTGAAGAAAAGTTGTTGAAGATGCTGGTGAGGTGCTGGAATGTGCGGAAATGAATAATAATGTTATATTTAAAACAAAATCTGCCATTTTCCAAACTTAATCTAATTAGCTCAACAAAAAGAAAGACTTGAACTCCAGACCTCTATTCTCTTAAAGTAGCTTTAGACCAAGTGAGCTAGATTAAAAGGTTAGTAATTTTTGGAAAAAAGGAAGGGTTTTTTTTTTTTTTTTTTTGTGCGTGCTTACTTGAGAAAACTCATTTTTTCCTGCAAAACAAAAAACACAAAACCCAACACGGACATACAAAAAAAAACAAACCTTACGGCTTGAAGTTAGTTTTAGCAAGAAACTAAATATTTTCCTCAATGTTTCTGATTTTACGAGATCACACTAAGGTGCGGCAAAAAATAGAATACACATGAGAAAAATCCTTCCTTTCTGTTTCTGATTTGCTCATATCACACAAAGTCGCGGGGCAAAGAGCATACGCAGAAATGAAAGGCATAGATCCGGTAATAAAAAAACAAAAAGCTAAATAAACCGAAACAAACAGAGAGAAAATAACTAAAAACTGCAAATAAATGTTGTATACTTCCAGATCTTAAAAATGACGTAGCTAGGGCTACCATAAACCTTTTTGTGTCAGAAGAAAGGGGTTCCTCATTGGGACAGATGCTCCTAAGACAATAGAGCAGTCCTCTTGGCCCGAAAGCAGTCAGTAATAGTAGATCTAGGAAACGACAGTCGGATGCAGTTCTACCAGCTTCAGATTTGGATCATCAATAGATGCGACCCTAAAATAGCTCTAATACCATGTAGGAATTTACAGGGTAAGTTCCTCAAACAAAACACCAAAGAACACCGCTCACAAACAGATAACAAATCAATACACCAGTATTGTTGACGTGGTTAAAACCTTCAAAGAGGGAAATAGTCCACGGCCTAAGCCAACGCGGCCACTTCAAGCAATTTATTAATAAAAGAATGAAAATTTACAGAAGTTTCTCTCATGAACGATTACCCTCCATGCTCTTTAAATAAAGAGCATGGACCAATCGGCTGTTAAGCCACAGATAAAGTGTCGATAATACAGAGGAGAGAATGAACCATCAGATCACTACATATCATGACCGTCGGATTGTAAGTTACAAAAGTACATAGTAAAGAAACACACTTTACGTAACTCTACACTAAACCAAGTTATACTTAACTATTTCCTATGTGTCGGAATATCCTAACAAGAATAAGCCTCTTTGAGAGGGCAACCACCTTTTCATTACACAAATGAACAATTCTTAGATGATATAAATGACAAGGCCTTCTTTCTATATATAAGAATCTAAGGGGTCATAATATAATCAGATCCGACATAACAATAATAATGTAAGGGCACAATAATAACAATAGTGGGCTTCTATAGAGCACAATAATAACAATATGAGGACTACATGGGCACAACAATATAATAAGGAGATTGTACTAATAACAATAAGGGGTTACACTAGTAGTATAGGGACCTAAAATAACCCTCTTCTTCAAAAAGTGTTGTCTTCAACGCTTGAGTAGTTCATGATGCTTCTGTATAAATTCTTGTCCTCCAATGTGGAATCTTTAGCGGGTAGGTTCTTCCACTTGATGAGATACTTTGAAATTGATATATTTCATAGCTGTCGATTTCTAGGTTTTGTGACTGCTTTAGGTTCCAATATGATTTTTCCTTGTCAAGTTCTCGCAATACTATTTGAACTGGGATCTTTTGCAACTTTTGAATGAGTTCCCAATCCTTTGGGCATATGGATATCTGTAAGAACTGTTGTTTGGAGGAACACTTCCTGGAATCAAATGAATAGTATGATCATGATCACGAATAGGTGGGAGGCCTTTGGGAGTCTCAAATACCTTGGAATGATTGTCTAAAACGTTTTGGAGATCTGGAGAAATACATGATTTCGATGTGGGATCTTCTTTATTGTTATGGGAAAATCTTTGTTATGTTGTTAGAGTTGATTATCCTTCCCGGTTTCCCTTCGATACCCCTCAATTCAACTTCCTTTCCTTCCCCAAAAAAATTCAAGAAAAATTCTTGAAAATTAAAAGATATCGTACCCAAAGATTGTAGCCATTGGACTCCTAGTAAAACATCAGCTCCACCTATTGGAATGGAATAGCATTGGGCTATTCAATACATATTCTCCCATTGGATAGTTGATATTATGCGCACTTTCTAAGCAAATTATGGTCCTCCACTGCAACCATCACTTGAACATTCCTGGTGTTGGATATAGGAAGCAATTCAATTCCTTGGCTATCTTACAATGAATAAAATTATGGGTACTGCCTGAATCAATCAACACTATTACATTTTTCTTCTTGATATGTCCTTATATCTTGATAGTTTGAGGAGTAGTAATTTCTTCCAATGCATTACAAGATATGGTCGGATTCATTTCTTGATGCTCGATCTGATATTTCACTTCTTGAAAATTTTTCTTCTTGATATGTCCTTCTATATTGATAGTTTGAGGAGTGTTAATTCCGGCCAATGCATTACAAGATATGGTTAGATTCATTTCTCTTTTCTTGATGTGATCTTTCACTTCTTGAACTTTTTTCTTCTTGATATGTCCTTCTATCTTGAGAGTTTGAAGAGTGGTAATTCTTTCCAATGCTTTACAAGATATGGTCAGATTCATTTATTCTTTCTCTGGGGTGGATTCCTGGAGTATATCCTCTTCTTTTCATGTTTCTTGATCATTTTCTTCCTCCTCTTCATAATATATGTAAAATAATTTCTTCTCAGCACACTTATGACTTTGTGTATTTGCTATCACAAGTGTAACAAAACCCTTTTTCTCTTTTTTCTTCCAATTGTTGTGGTGTAAACCTTGTAGGTTGTGGAAGGCTAAGAGAAAAAACACTTCCATAATTATAGTGGAGAGTGGTGGGATTCTTTGTTTCCATAATTTCGCTTTCAATTTTTCTTGCCAACCTGAATGCCTTCTCCAATGAATCAAGTTCCCAAAAACGAACCTCGTGTTGAATGTTATCCTTTAAAGTCCCTATGAAGACATCAATCATTTTCTTCTCTAGAATATCATTTACCCTTATATTCAATTTTTGGAAGTCCTCAATGTGCTCTGCCATTGAACCTTTTTGTTTGAGATCTATCAATTGGCTAAAGAAGGTGTTTCTCTTTGTATCCTCATAATGTGCTATCATTTCCTCTGTGAAAATTGACCACATGACAAGTAGTTTATGATAACAAAGCCCTTTATACCATAAAAATTGATTTGATTTTAAATAATTAGATGCAATACGTGCCTTTTGTAACAGTGGTACACCATGTAGATCAAAATATTTCTCCATCTGTAATATCCAATTTACCGAATCCTTGCCATCGAACTTCCTCATCTCGTTTTTTCTTGATTTTAGGATCTTGATGTTGAAATGACTGTAACTCTATACTTTTGGATCTTTAAGTTCTGACATTTCGGTCTGCAATAGCCCTCTGAGTCCTCTTTCTAACTTCGCAAGTCTGATCACAATTGGATTCCTGAAGAAAGACTTATTCCCAATCTCCCACAATGACCTAATTTTACACTACTTTAGTAGAGTGAACTTGAATGACGTGCCCCATGTCATTGTTTCAACCTTAGGTTTTTAAAATTATACCCAAACAAAATAAAGTCTGTCCTCTTTCTGGAACTTCTTACGAAATTTCAATTTGATGTTCAGAGAGAAAGTTATGATGATTTTCTCAACGTCGCCTGTTTGGAATGTAATTCGAGAGTCTGCAAAAGCCCTAACTTCCTTAAGATTATATCTCCGCAAATATAGCAATACCAGATCTGAAATTTGGATTCGTGGTTCAGACCAATTTCTTCTCAAATAGATTTTTGTTTTAGCTTCTGAAACTTCGTAGCGAAAGATTTATAGTGAACATTCCACGATAACCTATTTTAGATGAAATTCTGGAGCTTGCAAAAACTAGAACTTCCTCATATCATATATCCAAAAATGTAGCGAGAAAAAATCCGAAATTTGGACTGGAGGTTTACTGCGATTCATTCTCAAACGGATTTTTTGTTTAGCTTTCGCAACGTCGCATAACAAAAGTTATAGGGAAAATTCCACGATGACATGTTTAGAGCAGCGAAACCCTAGAATCCAAAGTTCTGATACCAAATGTTATGCAACTAGCTCTCAAAAAAATAGAAAAGATAGATCAACGCCTTAGAAATAAGCCTCTTCGAGAGGGAAACCTCCTTTACATTACACAAATGAACAATTCTTAGATGATACAAATGACAAGACCTCCTTCTATATATAGGAGTCTAAGGGGTCATAATATAACAAGAGCCGACATAACAATAATAATGTAAGGGCACAATAATAACAATAGTGGGCTTCTATGAAGCACAATAATAACAATATGGGGACTACATGGGTACAACAATATAATAAGGGGATTGTACTAATAACAATAAGGGGTTACACTAGTAGTATAGGGACCTAACAGCCATGTGAAAGATCATTGTTTTGATCTTCACCCATGCAAGCATTGTGGTCAACACACTCATTCTTCAAACAGATGCTTAAAAAACAAACCTCCTACAAGAATAAAGATTTATCTTGGACGGATCGCTTCTTGGCAATGGGCTTCAACATCCAAGAAGATATTTCAATCATATGTCAGAATTTCTTCCAGAGCATTAAAAAGTCTTGCAGTTGAGTTTTCTCCATCTTCTTACCTTGCATTTGACGGGGGGGTGTTGATGATCATCTACAAGTTTCAAAGATAAATCAAGCGAGCCTGAGCCACAACCTGAACCTACTACTAAGCCTACAGTCAAAGACAACCATACTCAGATTCAGAGTTGTAGCCAGAGAAAAAGAAGCCCCTAAACATGCCTTTAATTGATGGCCTTCCTTAAACCACCGTAGGTTGAAGACCTCCCTTTTTCAAGGTTGAAGGTCTCCCTCTTCAAAGCATTAAGGAGCTCTTCCTCTAGAAGAAGACTTTAACTTCTTGCCAGATATGGAACAGTTATGGGAACTACATAAAGTGTTCCAGGTTGAGACCCAAAGGTTTCCCTCTTCAAAACAATAGGGAGCACTTCCTCTAGCAGAAGACTCCAACTTCTTGCTAGACTTGGAAGAGTTCCAGGAATTGCGCTAAGAGTTCCAGTGTTGGTGGACATCCTTAAACCATCACCGCTTGAGGCTTTGAGTTCTCCCACCTTATGCCATACTTCAGAGAGCACATTCAGCCTATTGTTGCCATGCATTTTGGCACATTTTTTATTACAGCTCTCTTCTTGGAATGGTATATACCCATTCGAATTAAGGGGGGAGGAAATGTTGGACACCTAATCCACTAAGGGTTGTTGTAAAACGTGAATACTCACCTGAGTCCAATACACCATTTGGTATGTGTTTAACAAAATCCACACATCCTTAAAGGGAAAATAAACGCTATTTCATAAAAGCAATCTTGGGCAGTGTTACCCACCACCTGTGGGTAATATCGATAGGATAAATTTTTCTTGTTAGAAAATTATATATTACAGAGCAATGGAACACATAAAATATATTGCAGAAATATAAACACAAAACATGCATAAAAGAAGAGAGACACAGATATATGTGGTTCACCCAATTTGGGCTATGTCCACGGAGAGACAGTTAGTCCTTTCTTTTATATTATCTAGCAAACTGAAGAAATACAACCTACAACAGATCCGCTATAATTCCCTCTTCGCTCTCACACAATCTCCTCTCTCTTTCTCACTCAGAATACAAATATACATAGACGCAATACGATTCCCTCATATATAGCAAGGGGTTGCCTTCTAGGACAAAAAACCATAAATTAAACATAACTTCTACTATCAGATCTCCGCCTAATGAATGGCCCAGATTGACTACGAAATGATATTTTACAAAGCAATTTTACAATTATTTTTAGCTTCGGGGGGGCTGCCCCCAATCCCCCGCCAAGTAGGGGATCCAAATAATCGTCGTCACCCCCCCGTGGATCCCCCTAGCGGCATACATAGACGCACAGCGTTTCCACCCCATTACGAACTAGCGTCCAATTCCGCGATACCTTTGAATACAGAAGACAATCAGATTCCACACCCAACATTTCTCTTAGATGGTCCTCAGTCGGTAGCCAGCAACCCCTTGGAGCCACCAGAGAGTTCAATGTGCCACTATCTCTGCCACCTAATCCATTTATTCTACTCCCTCACTCATCTATTATGATTGTATGTTTGAAGGTGGGCCTTCCAACCCCGAAGGTATGACCTTCATTATGTAGTTGGGTATTTTTGTTTACTTATCATGGAAACTTTTAGGCTTCGATTAGTGGGGGGATTCTGTGGAAATAATGGGCTTGGTTTGTACTCTTGCCCCCTCTATCCAACTTGGCGATTAACCTTGTATCCTAGTCCCGTGGGATCTCCTTTATTGTATAATATCTTTAAGAGTGGCACTACATGGGAAATCCTTATTTTGGTTCTGTGGTCCCATCTCCCAATAACACATATATCACTCCCCTTCGTTAATTATAACCCCTTCCCACATATTTCCCATCTGGGTCCACATTTGTCCATTGGGTCCATAAGGAGTTAGCCTCTCCCTCCCCTTGTCCACACTCTGGGTCGAGCTTAGAATGATGCCCTAGAGGTTGATGCAGCGAAAAAGAAAGTAAAAGGCATAATTTGGCCACTCTCAACAAAAAATGTACCACAAAATGCAAAAGATGGTCGGTACATACAAATTTAGCACGTGGGAAAAAGCCAAACATGAGCTCTACCCCTATCATTATGGCCATCAACCTGATTCCTAGGGACCCCTTACATTGGCCCCTTACATCATTAAGGAACCCATGATTGTCCCAACCCCTGGTGGGCGACAAACCGTCCAACCCTAAAGGGGTATTCACCGCAATATCATTCACATCATGCTCTCATTCCTTGGATCCCCAAGTAGTTATAAAATAAAAGTTAATAAAAGGCAAAAGGCATATGAAGGCGGGTAGAAAATAAAGGTCGATGTAACTCATGTACCACAATTTCTCCCTCCTATTCCATACACCCATGTGTGGACAATCTTATCATAGCTACCCTTGTATTGTGGCATGTGGTTGAGAGCCTTCCCCTGATGCCCCACTTTGTTCCATCATTATATCACGTGACACCTGCCAATTGATGGATGTACCATGGACTTGTCACTCCCTTAGAGGTTGAAACCACTTAATATGAGTCCTTGGTTAACCTCTCTCTTGAACTTGGAGACACTTGTACACTCTAAAGCCCATTATGGAAGAGCATCCCACTATGAAGTGTCCACTTGTTTCCATGGTTTGTAAGCTTAATTACTCAATTACACTAATGATTTGTTGTACTAGAAGGTGAGGAGATGAATTGGATCTTATATAGAATTACAAATGAGTCTTCATCTTGGGTTTTGTCTCCCTATACGGGATCCAAGCCATTCAGAGGGTTATATTGTCATTTGTAGTGTGTGTTGAGAGCCATTGGCCTCCACTATAGTAGAGAGCAGATAGCCATGCCATGGGATCCTTCAGTACCATTTGTTTCTTTCTCGTATTCCACTTATTTGATGATGATGATGCACTTGGAACACGTGGCTCAACCGGATACACACTTGCATCGCACACTTGGCAGTTGATCCAGGGCCCAGATGACGTTGTGTCTCACCATGGGAGATAAAGGGAGGGCTTGCATCATTCTTCCAGCCCTTATATATGGGATACAGGCTTGTTTGATCCATTTGGAGATCCATGAGAGTGTTCTTGTGCCTCCAAAGCCACTTGGGAGTGCCATAGGTCATTTTCTTGGAGATCAAGGGGCCACCCCCTTTATCACTATATTTGGAGCCCTTCCACTCACTTTGGCACATGTTGGACTCCATTTGGCCTTTCAATGGCCCTTCGACCTATTGTATCTATCATGTTGGTCCTCTTGAGAGGCTTATTTTCATGTTATACAACTATCTTGGTGGGCTTGTCACTAAGTAATGTTATTTCATACATTATTTTATTAGTTGGGTCATCATTATGCCTAATTAAGTAAATTGAACCCTTAAAGGATGATATGTATTGAAGAGTGGATCATTTGATTCTCATCATCACTTGGATTTGTATCTTTCTCTTCTTGAGAATTTTGCATTGGCTATTGATGGACGAATTGAAGGATCTTTAATGCATTTTGATGTTTGGATTATTGTTATTCTATCTTGGAGCTTCTCTCTTGCAAGTATGATGAATAGATAAACTCTTTTTGCCATGTAAGTTTCTCGTTTATGCGAAATTTTCATTATATGTCTAGATGTATGAAATACTGAATCATGATGTTGCTTGTACTATAAATTTATGTGAAAATCTTGAATCACATGGTAATCTTGATCTATTGCATGCGTTATTCACTGGGAAACAAAGGTGAATGTTCCTATGGGTTATATTTGAAGATTCAACCTTGAAGCTTGTTGTAGATCTAACCCAAAATATTATAGATCTGATATGAAAATATAAGATAATGCAAATAAACCCAGAAATAGATAGATCTGAATATAGAAATGCTTATTTATTATCAATTATGGTAGGGCGACACCATACATTCCCTCCTTAAGGAAGGAGAACACTTCACAAGCCATATGCATGTTCATACAAGAATACTTCTCTTCATAATCTCTCCATGTGGAGTCTCTAGCCTCTATATAGGCCTCATACATACAATACCATGCATCATTACCATGGTTTCCTCATACCATCAACTAATACCATGGGCCCCTTACATCATTATTAACTACTTGTGGTCCCTTACATGACATGGGTTAACCACCTTATTTATTACTATGGCCCATCCCATTATTACATTATTACCTTGGGTACCTCCCTCGGTACCCCATATTACCCCCCCTAGGTATATAACATTCCACCCCCCTTAGCATGTTTCGTCCCCGAAATATGGGAAGAACACAAATAATAAGATCTACTCAAAAGAGTAGTCCACTGGTACCATGCATGTGCATCTAGCCATCCAAGAGAAAGGTGAACCCTCGATCTCC
>APFE030942728.1:760-35000 GCA_000404065.3 Pinus taeda
TTCATAGTTTTTAAAAATATTATGGAAATCAATTTCTGCACTGAAATTGTATGCCTTAAATGAGAAAGAAAATAGAAAACATCCATCATGCATAGCAATTCCTCCCCCTCTCTGAAAAATTAGCATGCCCTCATGCGATCCTAGAAAACAAATAGAGGTAGTTGCCACCATCTGTTGAATGCTATGCTTGGTGTAAAACAACATGGAATAAGGGAGGTGTTGAGAATGAATAAGAATAACAATGGATGATAAAGAATATGAATGACATGGTCATAAGAAAGAAATGAATGAAAGCAACACTCCCCCAAACTAAAAGATGATATGCCGCTGAAAAAGGGGAAGTGGTAAAGATGTGGAGTGAAGGATGATAAATAATGCTTAAAATGGATTTCATTAAACTCTCCTAAATTCATAATAAATCAGAAAGTTATGTTATTTTACCACAAGTTTTACCTCCAAAAGAAAAATGTGGAATGACATATATGTACTGGCATTTGTTAAAGCTGATGTAGGCAGAGTTGGTGCTGAAAGTGATGCAATAGGTGGAATCCAAGCAAGCACATCATGTCTGAAGAATTGTTCACGTTTGCGAGTTGCTCGAGCCTCTTCTGTTGGTTGCAATAGTGTGGTCATGTTGCGAATAGAGTTCCCCATACTTGTTGTTTTCCTGTAAACAAATCACTATTTTGCATACAATGTTCTTGAATCCATAGTGTTAGTTTTGAATAGTAATAGATTAAGATGCATGCAAAAATTTCAATCAGAAAAACTTTTGTATACATGCAATATTAATGTTTCATCAAATCAACAAGTTATGACAGAGTGCAATAATCATATCGCATTCTATCCCTAATGCATACATGCCCCCCTCCAGTTGGAAAAGGGAGACCATGACCATAAAGCATATGAAAGGTGTTATGCTGGCAGCAAGGCACAGGAATGAACAATACAACAGTAAATGAAGGGGAGTACACATATTAATGATAGGACAGCGAGAGCTATGGTTATAATGAGAGCAGAGTGTATAAAGATAGTTATGAATAAGAGATAGGACACTTTGGATTGATGATAAGTTATGAAAAAGAAAAAGAACGACAATATGCCAAAAAGATGCTTTACTGACGGTGTTCTAGCTGAAAAATGATGTAATTAATCAGAAAACAATTTTTCATGCGTAAAGGTTCAAAATAGGGAAAAAATTAAGGAAATAACTTCTCCGATAAAAAGAAAAAATAAGAAAAGGGTATTATAATAATAATTGACGATAAAATATAACTTCAATACCATAAGCAGAGCCTCTGCTACCAGCAGGGGTCCATAGCCTTGACAGGGTTGCTTTGTAACCCATATGGGCCAGGATCCTCAATTTATAAATGGAGAATTCCATGGCTGTTCTACAGAAGATATCAGTGTGCTGGCATGGTAACCAGATAACCACACTGCCATTCACTAGGAGGTAGCAAAAGTGATCAGGCCGGCTCGTGATGAGCCTCCTGTTCCAAGGATAATTTGGCTATCCAATGGATCATAACCCTGGTGTGGTGGCCATAATGGGAATGTCACTTTGTTACAGCCTTATGAACATGGTAGGCTGATTTGTAATGAGACCCCCTATCCTCCATTTGTGAACAAAATTTTGTTGTTATTACACATTTTTATGATAAAAAGAGGGAGGCTTAGTACTCCTTAAGAGTAGGGATGGTGGAAGAAGTTGAACATGTCAATAGAAAAAAATATACCCATAACCTTATTTATTACAGAAAGAGAAGATTATAACCAGGAAGCGTGGAACCAGCATGGTATTAAGATGATCAATCAATATCATGTTCAACAGAAAACAATGTAGTAAAGTAGTATATAAATAATTGTGTTCCTTTTTTAAAAGAATCTATCATGAAGAAGTTGTCCTGCTAAAGATCATAACGTGAATGATATTAACTTGCTTCAATAGAATCCATAATTCTCGTCCTCATAAAAATAGTGTACTTCATGCCATGAAAGAAAATCAGTAAAATGTGGTTGAGATGAACTAGGAATAATCCCACAAAAGGAAGAAAGGGTTGCTCTCGAAAATACTCCCAAAGTGTTGCTCATTTGAAGGAACAACAAAAACACTAAAAAAAAGTGTTGTTTTTTGTAGGGAACAACAAAGGAAATGCACACCAAAAAGCAAAAATATACACAAAAAAGTGTGAAAATGCAAATGCCATTCCTTTGGAAAAAGGAACAACAAAAATTAAAAGTACCGTTCCTTTAGAAAAGGAACAGCAAAAACGCAAGTGCCGTTCCTTTGGAAAAGGAACAGCAAAAATCAAAAGTGTCATTCCTTTGGAAAATGAACAGCAAAAACACAAGTGCCATTCCTTTGGAAAATGAACAACAAAAATGAAAAGTGTCATTCCTTTGGAAAAGGAACAACAAAAAACACAAGTGTCGTTCCTTTGGAAAAGGAATAGCAAAAATGAAAAGTGTTGTTCCTTTGGAAAAGGAACAGCAAAAACGCAAGTGTCGTTCCTTTAGAAAAGGAACAGCAAAAACGAAAGTGTCGTTCCTTTGGAAAATGAACAACAAAAATGAAAAGTGTCGTTCTTTTGGAAAAAGAACAGAAAAAATGAAAAGTTTTGAAGTGTTGTTCCATTCGAAAAGGAACAGAAAAACGTGAAAGTGTAGAAGTGTTGTTTCATTCGAAAAGGAACAGCAAAATGTGAAAGTGTAGAAGTGTTGTTCCATTCAAAAAGGAACAGCAAACCATGAAAGTGCAGAAGTTTTGTTCCATTTCGAAAAGGAATAGCAAACGTGTTGCTTCATTTTGAAAAGGAACAGCAAAACGTGAAAGTGCAGAAGTGTTGTTCCATTTCGAAAAGGAACAGCCAAATGGACAATCATAAAATGCAAACATGCAAAAAAAAAAATTAGCTGTTCACGGCATTGATGCTGAAGATATATTACAATTTGAATGAAGCAACACCTGAAACATAAAATATAAGAGAAATCAGAAAAGAAACAACATTTTATTTTAAAAAAACAGTATGTAAATAAGTAAATTAAGTTACAACAACTATGATATTATGTAAAAAAAATGATCTCTTTGAAAAATGTTTTAGCAACAGTGACAAGACATGAATCTTCAAATGGAAATCAATTATTCATTTCTTCTATTATGAATTTGTTGGGTAATGAGTTCGATGAAATTCCTTTGTTTCATTTATTTTTTTTTCAAAATCACTCGTCCATAAATTGACCTTCTTTATTTTCCCAAGACCTGCAAAAAACGAGTATCTACCTGAAATAAGACATTAAATCATGGAGAAAGAGAGGTGCGCGGGCTCCCCTAATCCAAGAATTATGCAAAAAAACTAGCAAGTAGTTACTCTGTAGAACAAATCCATGGAGAAAATAACAAAGTAAAATTTATCTGTTACCTGCGGGAGAGCAGTGGCCAATCATGCTAACCTGTAGTGTTTTAATCACAATTTCTTTGTTTTTCATTGAAATTGAGTGATTCCAAAGTCAAATGAGAGCTAATTCAAAGTTTTATCTCCAGTAGAAACAGGTTTTAAAGATTAAATGATATGATATGTCAATTTTAGTGAGAACAACCTACATAACAGAGTCATCTTCGATTACCCGGCTTAGACCAACAGTTGATATTTCAAGCATAACGTTTTCGTTTGATGTCGAATTCGAATGATTAAAATTGGAAATAAAATTATCTTTATTTATTTATCTCCAATAGAAACAGGTTTTGAAGACAAGAAGAATTGATAGTTAAAATACTGTAAAGAACAACCGGAAAGACAGAGTTTTAAGAGTGCTGATTTACGATAGACAATATTTTGATCATAACTTCCCCATACGATATTGAAAATGAGTGATTCCAATTGAATTGTAAACTAGATTCATAAGGGAATCTACCATAGAAACAGGTTTTAAAAATTCATTCATTTAGGCCTCCAAAAACTGACTGTCCCAACTCTGTTCCTGAGCTGCCCGCTAGATATCTGGTCAATGTTTTGGTTCTAACTTTTTCGTTTCAAATCCAAATTGAGTGATTCAAATTGGGTTGGAAATTAGACATCAAGGGCTACTCAGGATAGAAACAGGTTTTCAAAATATTCCCTTTTGGTCCCTCAAAACATGACTGTCCCGACTGTCTTTGCGGAAATTCCATCAAGCCCACAAGCCAAAAAAAATATGATATTGAAGCATTTTTTCAAATTGGTGATAAAAGTGAATATGAGTGTATGTAGAACTATTATTTCCATTATAAGTCATCTACATATACAAATGAATTAAAAAAATTATCACCGATGTTGATTTCCACAGTGTGTTGTAACAAAAAAACAACTAGTTTTACATAATAAAAAAACAAAATGCATTTATTTATTCCCTTATTTATTTTATTTTCTACACTAACCTATTTTGATTTGAAAAATGAATATAACTACGTATATGAGTACTTCTAGTGGAGCCATTTTCGAAATAAGGCTTCATGCATACACATACCCAAATTTAAAAAATGCATATTAATGAATATTAGGGTATGAGAAGCCAACTTCCCTTGAAAAGATGGTGTCAAAAATTGTTGAAGCATAGAGTGATGTTGCAAACAAATGATGGAGTGAAACCAATCTTCAATATATGCTTTATTTTTTTTATTTCCCATAGCCATCATATCATGAAGTTCTTGAGCTTTTAAATTGGCTTGTTGATGCAAACTAAAAGGAACCTCATTTTCTTCCATAGCTTTTACAATTTTTGAATTTGAAACATTTTGAATCTCATTGTAAGTTTTCTCTAATGGCGCATGTGAGATAGAATGGGTGGGAAGGGTGGGTAAATTTTGCAGTTCAACACTGTAAGCATGTTGTACTGGTTTATTATGGTGAGGGTGTGGAATTAGTTAAGCAGGAAAATGTGTAAGGAATGGAGCATTGTGATGATATGGTTGGTTGGGTTCAGTGGATAAATTTGATATGCAAGCAGGATGTTGTGGAAGAGCTGATGGAGAATATGGAGAATGTGTTTGTGCTACAAGATGATGGAGAGTAGTCATGCAATCATAAGGTGAACCATGCCAAACTTGTGGATAAGATTGGTGGTTATATTGAAATTGACATGGCTGCCCTAGAACATGAGTATTCCATAATGGATTATGCAAGTAAGAGAATGGAGAAGAAGTGTTTTGAACCATACCTGTAGGCCATGATTTCCATGGTTTTGACCTTGTTGCATCTTCCTCACCTCTTTGATATGATACTTCCATCCTAGATAAGGAAGAGTAACCATCTATAGTATGCTCCTTTTGGTCATGAGTGAAAAACACTTCATCAAATTCTTGATTTTTATGAACCTGCAAAGCATCCAATTTTGAACTCAGAGAGGTAATAAAATCAACTTTAAAATGTTCAAGTAAATCATTGATTTCAGCTCTTATGTCTCCTATTCTTGTAGCAGATTTGGAAAAGAAAGAACAAACATCGCTAGAATTCTTACCAGCCTTGGAGATTCCTCTTGAATACCTTATGCACAACTCACAAACATCATCATATGATAACTGAAAAAAATCACCTTTTCCTATCAGATTTAAGGGTTCTAAAAATTTATCTTTGATTCCTTTAAGAATGCGTGTTTTTAAGATCTCTTTTTCCAAATACTTATGCTTTGATTTTTGGAGGTTATAATGAAATCGATCTACATAATCCTCCAAACTTTCATCTTCCCCTTGTATCATACTGAAAATATCTTCAATGGATTTGCAATAGTCCTGGTACCTCTTCAAGAATATGTTCTTCATGTCCTCCCATGTTTGGATGCAATTCCCACCTAGGCTCATGAACCATCGGAGAGCTGCTCCTTTTAGAGTAAGAGGAAAAACTTTCAATCTTTGATCATTAGTACAATAATCATATCCTCTACAAAGTATTTCGAACTCAAATAAGAATGTATCTGGATCTTCATTTGCTAAACCATGAAAATTTGGTAAAGATGGCGGAATTATGTGGATTTGTGTCACTCCTCCTATATCTTTGATAGGAAATTCAAAAGTAGAAACGTGAGCCATTTCTTACCATAATATAAGATGTTTTTCATGTGTTTCTTCGAGGCTCCTTCAAATGTTCCTGTCAATTAGTTAGTGAAATGAGTGGTGCTTACATCACCACTTGAGTGAAATCATGTGATTTGTTTTTCAAAATTTCTATTTTTTTCCTAGTCATTCACACAAAAATTCAAACATCTATTTCTACTCTAAGTTTTTTAACAGTTCTATTGGAAAGCGGGTGGGGGAGCAGGGCTTTTACATGCTCCTTTACGCAGGTACTTACCTTCCATTTTTAATACCCAATTCTTTCCTAACAAGCACTCATCAGATACACACTACTCTCTAAAAATGGCTACACTCTCCTCGGAAACAGTGCCAAAATGTCGAGCGATAAAAAGGTGTCTTTTCAACTCCTAATTATCTTCACATTAATTGTCAACCTAGGGATGACTTGTTATTTCAAGAGTGTACTCAGTCTGAGGCGGCTATTTATTCAAGAGTAATGTTATGAAAGATGTAGTACAGTGCTCAAAATACAAAGATAAATGGATGCTTGGCTACAACAAACTACTCTTTAAGGACTAAATCACACATTCAGAAAACTAAGCAATTCATTAGTCAAGGGTTCAGTAGCAATAACTCATCCCTTTGTAAACTGATGGGACCAACAGAAATCAGGGAACAAGTCCTCGATCTGGGAGCCAGACAATGAATGTCACTGCCCACTACAGTCTCGGATCATTCTTCACACCAAGGCAAAGATAATGCGAATAACAGGAAATGGAACAACAGCTATGAAATATAACAACAACTAATTAATAATCTACAAAAATAAATGCAAGAATCATGTCCTACAGAAATCAAATGGCAATCTTCTATCTTGAAGGATGAATTGAATAGCACACGGAAATAGAACAACATTGATTAATGATGAAATACGGAACAACGCTTGAAAGCCAAACAGAAATACACAACAACGTAACACACAACACATCTTAATGGTAATCTGATCTTGGTAATCCACTTACCAGTCTTAGTTATAAAGAATACGATTGTATTTTGTAATGGAACAGCGACGTCAATAGATCCAACAATCGCAAGGAAATATAATCTCTAAGATGAATTCAGTAATACCAATTAATAAGTGTTACAACACGGATACGCTGTAATTGAACAACAATACATTCTGTACGGATCAACAACGTTATATCAATGATTGAAAGAATAGCAATGCATTACCAAGTCAAGATGAATCAATACGACATTCCTGGCATTGAGAACGATATTACTTAGTTGAACATGAATCGAATATAATAGAACTGTGATGTAAAATAACAGAACATACAAGATTACCAAATAACGCTAATAAGCAAAACCACGAATAAACCAAGAAGATAATATACAGTAGCAGCAACGTACTCCACCAGAGGCTGGGCCCTTAGTCGCCAGCGGATGCTGCTGGGTTACTTCAGATGAACAGAATGAACAACAACTCCCAAATCATGTATTAATCATTAAATGGTGAAATCATTACAACAGCTGAAACTTTGAGACTTACAGCATGAAACAATCCTTTCTTCCTCCTATCCTATCATGAATTCTTAATTCTAAATCTCTAACTCTAAATCCTCAATTCTCCATTCTCTTAGCCATCCTTTTTCCCATCCCCCTCTCTGATCTCTGTTTTCATTTGAATAGAGAGAGATCGGAGAGAAGTTACAATAGAGATAACTACAACATGATTTCTATTACAAAATTGGATTGTTTCCAACCAATTGTAAACAAAAAGATATATTTCCATCTAGCTTTCAACAAGAGCAAGGCGAATTTGGCTTTGCAGCTAAGATTTGGAGGACGGTCGCAACAACAAATCTGAGAAAATCATGCTCAAAGAACCCTGCGTTTCTCTTAGTAAAAGCTGAATTTAGGCAAACCGTTCTTTCTTAAAGTTAATTGGGTCCGTTCTGGACAAAACCAATGTTCCAGATTTTCCAAATTCTTCTTCATTTGCTCAGAATCTCAATCGCAAAACTGTCACTTCTTATTCCAATGAATTTCTGAGTTGGCACATTTAATGGTCAAATCTTCAATCTAGAAATTATCTTGGAGGTTAAAAATGGTGAATAATGTTACAACCAATTTATTGAAACTATCATTAAGAAAATCATGCATAATCATCAATTTATTATAAATAAAGGAGAATAAATAATATTCATTCATAAGAGCATAAATCATTATAAAAGTGGATTTATATAATAAATTATAATGAATGATAAGATAAAGAACAGTAAAAATGAATGAAATAAGTGTTACAAAGTGGTCGTATTCATGGCCCAACACCTAGAAACTCAGCATCCCCTATTTTCTCCTGCAGTCCCTCATAGACTCTAGCATTAAGTTGAAGGTAAGGAGTCTAGATTAGCTGGCTCACTATGGGTTAATTAAAATTTTAGTGGAAGAATCCCTCGATACATTCACAATCCCCATAGAATGGGAAATTTTGCGAAACATGACAACAAAAGATGACATGAAGGCCCTCATCTATGATACCAGTCCTTCTGATAGTGAGGAGGAAGAGCGGCAAGGGGGAGAAGAAGAAGAAACTAAGGAACAAGAAGGGGAGAAGAAAGAAACCAAAACAGAGCAGAGAGAAACAAAACAAATAGAGATGTAGGAAAGACAGAAGGAGGAGAAAGAGGGGTAGAAAATATAGAAGTGTCTCCTGAGACCCCAGAAAGAGAGGCATCAACTACTCCCACTGCCCTCAACACCCCATTTAAACCAAAACAAAAGAGGAAGAGGCAGACCTCAACGTATTTCATGGCTAGGAAGAGCATAAGGATCAAAACAGGGAAACCCCAGCCTTCTTCTAATGTGCCTATTATTATTGAAGTTTCAACTTCTGCCCAAGGAAAGGAATCCCCTTCTAAGGCACCTATCACTTATGAAAGGGGGACTCCTAGATCTCCCACATGGAAGGAAAAAGTAAAACTACAGGACTCAAAAATAGTTCTACGGGAGGCATGGACTGTTCTACAAAAGACCCTGTCAAGATTAAAGGAGACCGAAAAACTTGAAAAAAGGATCGAAGGATAGCCACAGGGGAAGGAGGAAGCAACAGAGGCACAATAACCTGACCCCCAGCCTAGTCTTGGCTCTTACTACAATCTTCTTGAGGGGGGGAGAATCATTCCACAAAAATTTGCAATTCCACTATTCTTTGAGTTGGAGAAAGAAAGAATAAGGACCCATAGGTGGATGCAAATAGCCAAATCTAAGGGAGTTGAGGATATTGGCCATATGGAGAATCAACTCAGAGAAATGGGTAGAGAACTAAGTGCTGTCAGACATTGAGAAGCAATCACAAGAACCCACCCTAAAACAGAAAATGAATTGCTAAGAAGACAGCTGCAAGAAAAAGAGACACAATTGGCATGCATGGCTAGCTAATCCATGGAGGCACTGTAATGTAGAAGACCAGCAAAATCCTATGGATTATACCTCAAGGACCAATGGCTACAGTTTCAAATAAATACTTTGGCACAGAGAGGCACAATGTCTTTTAAAGATTATAGACAATTTATGGACCTCTATGACCAAAGCTCATTAGAAGACAATGCAAAAATAACAAAATTCTATCTGCATAACATGGCCCTCACAGACATGAATGTGTGGGACCCCAATGCTAGGCTAGGGGACTTGCAACTAATGGTCATGGCCTCATGGATGAATCATAAAGAGTTAAGGGCAACAGAAATAAGAAAGTTGATGATAAAGGAGCAGAATGAGCCCTTAATGATCAGAGCTGAGCCATTAGATCCCATGGCTCTCATCAGTACACACCAACTCCTTGGAAATAATTCCCAAATTACCCCTAAATATATCAATGATCAAGCTCAAGCCATTGCACATTTTGAAGATACGGAAAGGTTACTTGGGGATGACTGTATCCATGCTTGTATGAGGAGGTGGAACACCCTACCACACAGTTTCCAGATCAGGAAGTATCACTCCCCAACAAATATGAAAGAGGCATTGAGGATAGTGCCATTGTATAAGCGCTCCATGCAGAGTTTGAAGGTCAATTGGATTGGCTTCAAATTGAGTCCCCCATTGCTGCTAGGCATGCTAGAAGGAATAAAAGAGGAAGAAGAGCAATGCTATTGGGAAGAGGTAGACATAAAGGTAGGATTCCATGACAAAGAAGAGGAGATCACATTAGAAGCATGGGATGTTAGAGAGGCCACCAGGGCCATCAAAGATGAGGAGATGCACTAAGTTGCTCAGAGGATGAGCAACACCTTCAGTAGGGGATGATGAGCCCCATAAATGGGTAATTATATGGGCTCATTTTGCTTCCTAACATAGTTAAATCAACCATTCTCTTAGCTTATTGCATGTTTTTTATTATATTTATGCTTATGGAGTGAGTTGGGTTAGTTATGATGCCATGAGGTCTAATATGTGTTTAATGTAGATTTTTGTTGAATTTTGAAGACAAAGTCAAAGATTCAATGGACAATTGGCAGCAATAATTCGAAGTGGACAAAGAAGAGGATTTATAGGAGGGAATCCCCCTCCTTTATTACTCCCCACTTCAAATTCTCCTTCATGCAGCTCGGAGCAAAAATAGCCAAATCAATGCACTAGGAGGCAGCCGAGCAAGTGGAGGATAACTTATGTTTATCTCGAGTTTTGGGAGCCAAGCCTCCCTCATTTTATGGAAGTTGTTGGGAGATTCAGTTGTATAAGTGGAGAGGCCTAGGACTTCACTAGGGTTGGATTTTTTATTGAATTTTTGTTGCAATTTTGCTCTGCTCAACTTCGAGCTTACTTTTGGTGATAGTTTCATGTAATCCTATTACTATTTTGATAATCAAGATGAGATTCTTCTTGATGAGTTACCTCAAAGGGATGAAGCTCTTAGGTTAGGGACCAATCCAAGCAGCCAAGCTCCTCTTGTTTGTCTTTATATACTTTGTTTCAGTTTATCGATTAGTTTCTCTTAGATGAATTTCTTTCTTTGTTAAGAATAGGTTGCTTTTGGTGATTTAGAAGGTTGTTTCCATTTGTGTTTTCTATAGCAGGGTAAACATTGATGGAAATAAGATACAAAAGGCTAGCAACAATGCCTTGGCCTCCTTTCATCCCTTTGGGACCATGAACTGAGGCCAAGACCCTCTTGTTGCCACAAAAACATAGATTTGCCTTCTCCATAGGATTTCTAGTGTTGCAGTTTGTCAAAAGGTTAATGCTTTGCTTTAGATCTCTTTCACCAAGCTCATTTATGTCTTTACAATCAGTCTTTTTCCATGCTTTCTCTCATTATAGCATTTTTCAGCATTTCTTTCCATAGCTCGTAATGTAGATTATCTTGATGCAATTTTTTTATTTTTTTTGATGTACTTAATTTCCTTGCTTGCTTGATTTCATTGTTTGACTGTCAGTTCTTTTGCACCAGATTTCTTCTCACAACAGGTCAGCCTATCAACCATCACATTCTCTCCTTGATCTATGGCCTACAGGTCGCCCAAAGTTCACCTCAAATCTTCCTTAGTTTTCTGCATTTTTCCATAGGATTTCTTCCTCTCTCCTGACCATCTTTCCCTCTCCTAGTGATCCCTGGTGAACCCTAAGTGCCCTAACACATCATCCCAGCCTTCATCTATCCTTTCCACCCACTCTCACACCTTCAAAACCTTCAAAACTTCTCTTGGAATCCTTCTATAGACCTCCGATAGACCTCCTGTAGATCCCCTGTGTCCTCCTGTAGATTTTCCTGTAGGCTTTCTTTTGAAGGCTGAGTGTGGGAAAAGCCTCCAGAAGGCCACCCAAGACCTCCCAGGACCCATCTACACCATACTACATCTCCTCAAACCCCAAAGTCACCCTTCAACACCACCTATTTGCTTCCACCTTCACACACAATAAAATACATGCATGTCAATTTCACATAAAAATACATAAAAATCCAAAAAGATGTTTTTTGCTCATTTACTTCTAGAAATAGCTTGAGTAGATGTTGTTTACTTCCTTGAGTAGGTAATGGCATTCGTTTCATGGTTGTCATAGTGCTTTCTACAAAAGTAGGATTAGTTAATTAAGTAGGATTTGCTAGGTTTACTTTACATGTCAGTCTTTTTCCTTTTTGCAATTAGAGTAGCCTCTGTATAGTAAGCATTCCTTTCTTTCATCACATATAAAGCTTCTTCTGAATTTGTAGAAGTTTGCTTGAGCTCCTAGTGATATTGCACCAGCTGACCAAGTGATAGCCTGCGGTAAGAACTAGTACTTGTGCATACAACATCGTCGCTTCCAAGTTCGTTACAAACTACCGGGTTGACAAGAGTAAAGTAGGTAGCCTAGGAGTTGCAGCATGATTGCTGTAATACTGGTGCTCACCAACTAGACCTTCGAATATTAGATGAGGCCATAGAGCATATGATGTGTGTTAAATATCTAATTGTTATATTCATTATAAATATATTATTTTGATTCATTTTTATGTTATGATACAAACAATATTATGTTTTCATTGGTGTTAATGTGCTAACCTATGATGACTATTTTAAATGTCTTTATACCAGAATCCTCATCAAAATGAGCCAAGATGATGTTGTTTGTTATAAATTTAAATTTTATTTAGGCTAAAAATTATGTTTGTGCATGAAAACACATAAGAGGACACAAAATTCCAACAAGAATGAGGGAAGGAAATGTGCAACAACATTGAGATCAATCTCAGCATGCATTATAAAAACTATAAGGTTAGAGATTGCATGAACAACAAAGGGTGGCACATTATAGTCTCGAAATAATAAGGAATGGATATCATGATGGTTTAGTATAGTTTGGATTAGTGACAACATATCTTTTCGAAATATTAGTTGAGAAAGGAGGATGGGAATATTATCCTAACTTAATGAATAGCTTGAGGAGTTGGAGGCTAAAATAAGGAGCTGCAAGGTGGACAATGAAAATCTTGTCAGGGACAATGAAAGGCTTTCTAGAGCACATGAGAGGCAAGCAAGAGTAAATGCAGTCATATTGTATAGTTGTTAGGTCCCTATACTACTAATGTAACCCCTTATTGTTATTAGTGCAACCCCTTATTATATTGTTGTGCCCATTTAGTCCCCATATTGTTATTATTGTGCCCCATAGAAGCCCACTATTGTTATTATTGTGCCCTTAACATTATTATTGTTATGTCAAATCTAATTATATTATGACCCCTTAGACTCCTATACATAGAAAGGAGGTCTTGTCATTTGTATCATCCAAGAATTGTTCATTTGTGTAATGTAAAGGAGGTTTCCCCCTTGAAGAGGCTTATTTTGAAGGCGTTTATCTATCTTTTCTATCTTTTTGTGAGTTGGTTTCATAACATTTGGTATCAAAGCTTTGGATTCTAGGGTTTCACTATTCCAAACAAGTCATCATGGAATTTTTGCTAAAACTATTTTTATGCGACATTTCAGAAGCTAAGAAGAATCCCATTTTATCTGAGACCTCACTGAACCTTGAGTCCAAATTTCAGATAATTTATCACTACATTTGTGGAGATATGATCTAAAGAAATTAGGGTTTTTACAAGCTCCAGAATTCCATCTCAAATAGGTCACCATGAAATTTTCGCTATAATTTATTTTATACAAAGTTTTAGATTCTGAAATTAAAACCCATTTGAGCCACAATCTTGGTGAAGCTTTGGCCCAAATTACAAATTTATATTCACTATATTTTCATAGATACAGTCCAAGACATTTACGGTTTCTGCAGGCCCCTGAATTACGTTCCAAAAAAGGGACCTTGGGAAAATTGTCACAACTTTATGTCTGATCATCAGATTGAAGTTTTGTAAGAAGTTACATAAAGATGATGGCTTGTAGATTTATGTGTATCAGTTTAAGGTTCGAAGGTTGAAACAGTGACACGTGGAACTTCGTACAAGTTTGCTCTTCTGAAAAGGTATATAATCAGGTCATCTTGGGAGATTGTGCATAAATCATTCTTGGAGAATGCAATTTCAATCAGACTAGTGGCATTGGAAAGAGGACTTAGAGGGCTACCTATATATTAATTTCAAAACTGGAATATCTAAAATTATAGAGTTACATTCGTTTCAAGATCGAGATCCTAAAATAAAAGAAAGGTGATATGAGGAAGTTTGATGGCAAGGATCCGGTAAATTGGATACTACAGATGGAGCAATATTTGGATCTACATGAGGTGAAACTACTACAAAAGGTACGTATTTCATCTTTATATTTAGAACTGAATCAATTTTTATGGTATGAAGGGCTTTTTTCTCGTAAACCACTTGTCACGTGGTCATTTTTCATGGAGGAAATGATAGCACATTATGAGGATACAAAGAGAAACACCCTCTTTAGCCAATTGATAAATCTCAAACAAAAGGGTTTAATGGCAGAGCACATTGAGGACTTTCAAAAATTGAATATAAGGGTAAATGATATTTAGAGAGGCAAAGGGTTGATGTCTTCATAGGGACTTTCAAGGATAACATTCAACATGAGGTTCGTCTTTGGGAACTTGATTCATTGGAGAAGGCATTCAGGTTGGCAAGAAAAATTGAAAGCGGAATTATGGAAACAAGGAATCCCACCACTCACAACTATAAATATGGAAGTGTTTTTTCTCCTAGCCTTCCACAACCTACAAGGTTTACACCACAACAACTTTAAGAAAAAAAGAAAAAGGGCTTTGTTACATTTGTGATAGCAAATATACTAAAGGTCATAAGTGTGCTGAGAAGAAATTATTTTACATAGATTGTGAAGAGGAGGAATAAAAGGATCAAGAAACATTAAAACAAGAGGATATATACCACGAACCAACCCCAGAGAAAGAAGAAATTAATCCAACCATATCTTGTAAAGCATTGACAAGAATTACCACTCCTCAAACTCTCAAGATAGAAGGACATATCAAGAAGAAAAAGGTTCAAGAAGTGAAAGATCACATCGAGAAAGAAGAAATGAAACCGACCATATCTTGTAATGCGTTGGATGGAATCACCACTCCTCAAACTATCAAGATAGAAGGACATATCAAGAAGAAAAAGGTAATAGTGTTGATTGATTCGGGCAGTACCCATAATTTTAATCATTGTAAGATAGCCAAGGAATTGAATTGCTTCCTATACCCAGTACCAAAGTGTCAAGTGATGGTTGCAAGTAGAGGAACCATAAATTGCTCTAGAAAGTGCCATAATATCAAGCTATCCATGGGATGATATGTATTTAATAGCCCAATGCTTTCCATTCCAATGGTGGTGTTGATGTTGTATTAGGAGTCCAATGGCTACAATCCTTGGGTACACTAGCTCTTAATTTTCAAGAACTTTTCATGAAATTTTCTTCGGAAGAAAAGGAGGTTGAATTAAGGGGTATCATAGGGAAACTGAGAAATATAATCAGCTCTAATGGAATGACAAAGCTTCTAGAGAAATAAAAACAAGGTGTAATTGCACAATTATGTTCGCTAGAGGTTCCCACATTGAAATCATCTATTTATCGAGATCTCCAAAAAGTCTTGGATAATCACTCCAAGGTATTTGAGACTCCTAAAGGCCTCCCACCTATTTGTGATCATGATAATTCTATTCGTTTGATTCCATGAAGTGTTCCTCCAAACATTAGGCCTTACAGATATCCCTATGCCCCAAAGAGTGAAATTGAACGTATGGTTGCAGAAATGCTAGAGGCTGGTATAATTCAACCTAGTCAAAGTTCTTTATCTGCTCTAATAGTATTGATGCATAAGAAGGATGGGTCATGGTGCATGTGTCTAGATTATAGAGAGTTCAACAACTCACTATTAAAGATAAATTTCCCATTCCTGTCATTGATGAATTATTGGATGAATTGCATGGATTAATTTACTTCACCAAGTTGGATCTTCATTCAAGATATCATCAAATAAGAATGAATATTTAAGAAATTATAAAAACATCATCGACTCCAGAAGCAACGAAGGCCTTTGAACATCTTAAAGAGGCAATGTGCCAAGCACCGGTCTTAGCTACGTCAGACTTCACAAAAACCTTTATTGTGGAATATGATGCATTAGGAAATGGAATTGGTGACGTTTTAATGCAAGAAGAAATACCCATTACTTTCGAAAGTCATCCAATCAAAGGAAAGCATTTACACAAAGCTATTTATGAGAAGGAAATGTTGGCAAGACTACATGGACTTAAGAAATGGCGACCTTACATAATGAGAAGATCCCAGTTCAAACAATATTTCCAAAACTTAACAAGGAAGGAAGAATCATATTGGAACCTAGAGTAGTCACAGAAACAAGAACTTGATAGCTACGAGATCAATTTCAGAGTATCTCATCAAGTGGAAGAACTTACCCGCTGAAGATTCCACATGGGAAGACAAGAATTTTATACGAAAGCATCCAAAACTACTCAAGCATTGAGGAAAATACTTTATCAAGGAGAGGGGCATGTTAGGTCCCTATACTACTAGTGTAACCCCTTATTGTTATTAGTGTAACCCCCTTATTATATTGTTGTGCCAATTTAGTCCCCATATTGTTATTATTGTGCCCCATAGAAGCCCACTATTGTTATTATTGTGCCCTTACATTATCATTGTTATGTCGGCTATGATTATATTATGACCCCTTAGACTCCTATATATAGAAAGGAGGTCTTGTCATTTATATCATCCAAGAATTGTTCATTTATGTAATGTAAAGGAGGTTACCCCCCTGAAGAGGCTTATTTTGAAGGCATTTATCTATCTTTTCTATCTTTTGTGAGCTGGTTTCATAACAATAGTATTATAGACTTGCAAAGGAAAAGGAAACATTATTTGGGGGTTAGCTATAGAAACATATAAGATTCCTTAGAATAAGAAGAAATAACAAATGGGATTGTATCCAGAAAAAGGAAAAGGTTTCCAAGCAAAGACACGGTAAAAGGAGGTACTTTGCTAGATACTCTAGAAAATAGGGAAAGTACCCATAAGCAGTAACCTGAGGACACTCAGAAAAGGAACGATCATCATCATCATCATGGTAGAATGAGGGGAAAATAACATGTACTAGAGGAAAATAAGAAAGCTAAACCTCCTACATTTGATGGTGAGATGAGGAAATCAAAGGATGTAGAAGCCCGTCTACTCAAAATCAAGAAAGTTTTCATAATTCATGAATACTCATAGAATATCAAAGAAAGGGTGGCTACATTTAGCCCAAACTGTAAGGCTAACATCTGGTGGGAGGATCTGAAGAATGTGCATGTTATAAAAGAAGAGGAGTGATCTTGGAAATAATTTGAGGAGCACTTCAGGTACAAATACCTAAATAAAAGATATTTTGATAGGAAGGAAAAGGAGTTATATGAGATCAATATGGGGTAGATTTTTGATATATAATATGTCACTAAATTTATGGAGTTTCTTCGATATGTAACTTACCTCAAGGAGGAAAAAGAAAAATTCCAAACATTTATCAATGGGCTGCCACAGTCCTTCAATGAAAGATTCGAATTTGACAAACCACGGGCCCTGGAAGGTAGTCACTACTATGGTAGTCTAGATGCATACCAGAGCTTAAGGCCAATTTTAAGGAAAAATTAAGCTTCAAAATTAAAGGAAATAGGAAAAGGAGTTTTGGACAGTGGCCTAGGGAGAGGGAAATAAGTTTCAATACTAATAAAGGTGAAACACACTAGAGGAACAATGTAGATAAGGAAGGTTGGTCTGCTTAGACTGAAGGAGCATATGGGTCCCATAAGAATCCCATTGTATGTTGGGAATGTGAGGAAAGCCACATGCAAAGAGACTACCCTCGGATACTAAGAAAACAATCAAGACTGCACACTATACAAGGAGGGCATATACAAGAGCATGTAGCTCCAAACATTCATGAAACCTATACAATCATGGAAAGTAGGCAAGTTGATCAATGGTTAACATGGTTGATTAAATGTGGGTGACATATCCATTTCGTGCTTGTTTTATGCAATATAATTAAATTGTAAACAAATTATACAAGGGTTGAATTTAAACACTAGAGAGACTAAAATCTTGAATAAGGTTCAAGTTAAGCTTTTATTCATGAAACATTGACAACATTGGAATCATGGCCAGGGATTGAGTTGTTGAGATTGTTGAATACTTATTGTTTCTTAATTGATTTATATTTGATCTCCCCCACATTTTTTGATTGTTGACTTGTTCATGGCCATGCTATTGTTTTTAGATTTCATGATTGTTGTTGTGAATTTCCTTCTTTCATTGTTGCCCTCTTTTTCTTTGAATTTTTATTTTCATTCTCTTGCTTTGGGATCCTTCAGAATAATCATTGGGTGTCATAGGAAATCCATGAAGCTCTAGAAGAGGATGGATGGAACCCAACAAAATTGTGACTAGGAGCATGAGTAAATGATGAGAAAGGTTGAAAATAGATAGATGGGCCAGGAAAAGGTCATTGTTAGAATATCTTGAAGCATTTAATATGACAAAAAGCTTAAATGGCAGGAAATTTCTTGATTAGAACAATGTCACTAGAAAAATTTGAAAGCATTGGAACCATAGTGATGTGAAGAAGGAAAAGGGAGGAATTCTAGTAAGAGAAACTCTTTTGTCAATTCTTGCTTTGCATAAATACATGGAGTTCTTTAAACTCTGATTTAATTGACATATGTCCATGGATAAGTGAATAGTAGTATATTAGCCAAGTGGGTTGGTTTGGTCCATGGGAATAATGGAAAACAACATGACAACCATAAAAATGACATAATGAAGGTTTTCTTGACCTTGACTCTAATTTCATATGAAAATGTATGTTGATGATCATATTGATATACATGTATAAATTCCATTGTGTATGATAGAGTTTTGTTAGGAATCATTCTTGGGAAAGAATGATTGTATAAATTTAATTGATGAAAATATAAATCATTGGACGGGATGAAATAACAAGTTGCCCAATGAGATTCCTGATTAAAAGAGGAATCAATGGGGCATGGGAAAGCCTAGTTTGATTGATGAATTTAATGTCGTAATAATATGAACTATATATGCTCATGTTGTATATTAACTAATAATCATAATCCTTGATAGAAAAATTTGGTACGTACTCCACTAAGAATCGTGTTGATGTCGGAAAATATTTCAGTGGAGTGGAGAATCTATGATGATAGCATAGTTGAGAAACCCAAGAGGCTTTTTGACTAAAAATCTTAGAGCATAGATCTGATGATAAAAAAATTTAGAAACCTATGAGGCTTGCTGGTTGATCACAAAGGAGGCACAAATGATAGCATGGGTAAGAAAACCATAAGGCTTGCTATCTGATAATCACTGAGCAGTGGTTGTGCCTTACAGGGCTGGTAATCCATTGGAGAATGTGTTGGTTGATAACTTATGAGAGGCAGAGGCACTCGAGGCTAGTGGGATAATAACACCCAATGGTAGTTCCACAGAATTAGCCTAAGAACATAGGTGGAAGTTCCACTAAGTTGTTGGAGAGTAAAATCCTATTCCTTCTAGAGTAATGCAACTAATAAAATTTACTCATTATTAAATATATCTTTCTCTCCAGGGCTAAAATGAGACTCCCTATGCTCTAGATGAACCCCTACAGTGATTTGCATCCATTGTGTGTTGGAATAAGGAATTAATGAGCTTAGGGGGAGTGAATTAGTTATAGAGAGATAATTTTCTTTTTCTTATATGTTTACAAACCATTTTTACATTCTGTTACTTATGGGAGCATTCATTCATAAATGAAGTGAACAAGTTTAAACATCCATGTTCATACAATAATCACATGAGCAGCACACACATTTGACAAAGCGTTTTTCACGTGGAAACCCATAGGGAAAAAACCACCAAATTTGTAATTAGTTTATGATGTAAATTAAAAACCTAATTAATTACATTTGTTTGTTTGTGAGAAACCACTATAGGAGGCACCGACCCCTTTTGATTAGCAAGCACCAACTTGCCAAAAGGAGCCAACCTCTTCTAAATGCAGGCACCAACCTGCTCTTGCCACTATTATACTATTTCATACAATTTTAAAACTGAAAACAAAGGCTTATACATTACAAGTAAAATACCAAAATGGTTGGTTGCAAACTCAAGTTATTATCTTTGTCCTCTGTTGTTCCACTAACTCCCTTTGGTCTCATGCAATTTTTATTTACTTGTTGCTCATAGCAACATCTCCTCGACACTCTGCCTTCCGTCACATGGACTCTCTGCTACAACACCCTTTGTTCAACTCACATTGTTATTTTCACAACAATCACTCTGCTGCCTACTCTTCAGCTCTGCCCTCACTGTTATTCTTAGAGAACTCCTGCTACTCTTTCTACAAAAGCACTTAGTATGCTCTCAGTGATTAGACCTCTCTATCTCTACACACTATTATCACTCCTCATCTCTTCATAAACATGCTCAACTCCCCCAAATTGCACAACGACAATCGATATTTTTGATCCACAAATGCACACTACACAAAGTTGTCTCTGCTCCATGTACCCATATTGCTAAAGTGTAATTTGGCATGGATCGTCCCACTTTTGTTGCATCTCCTGGTTGAAACTTGTCATAGCCTTAAACATAGAGATGGACCATGGAGCTCTTCACTGACTGAATGCATAAATCTCCATCTTGAGAATTTAATTCTCAGGCGGCTTGCACACTCCTCCGAGAGTCCCATTCTTATTTATTGCTCCACAAAGCTTTATAGTCCTCATGGATGGCTAATATGTGAATGCAAAGCAAATTATTTCTTCCTTCATTTCCACACATTCGTCTCTATTAAATGTTGTCCTCGTTTTCTTGTTTCAGATTCTTTTGTAGGTCTAGCCAACTTCAACAATCAAGTCTTCTATTCCTGCATTATTTCTTCAATTATTGACTCATACGTCCATTAAAATCACAGTATTACCTCATCAAAACAAAACATATTGTAACTTACATAGGACGAAAGTTAAAATATTGCATTCTCCAATATCCTTAGCCCCTTTGGCCCTTAGCTCCTTTGGCATTTGCTTCCTCATAGGGTTGAGAATTATGACCGTTGGCTTAGCACTATATAGGATCCTCTTTGTATCGTAACATACACAATTGAAATGTTACGATATTTCTTTTCTCTGATGTATTTAGCTCCCTCTGTTCATCCCTTGGTCCCTTTAGGTTCCATATGACCATGTGCTTTGGAATATTAGAGCCCCCTTTATTATAAATGATTTAACCATTAGTTTCAAAAGAGTTATAATGTTCTAATCTTCCGATATTCCATCCTCCGACATGCTGACATCACCAACCACTTCACTTTCTTGGGCACACTGACATGTTGTCATGTGTCCTAAAAGAGGAGAGAGAAAGAGTTTTGACCACCCTTGACTTTGCAACAATTATTTTGTTAACTTTCTTGGCATTCCTCGGTGCTTTTAGCACTATCGGCCTTGCTAGATATTGTAACTTCTTAAAATACCTCTATTAAGAAGTCCTGATATTCCGAGGTCCCAGACCTCCAATATTCCAATGACCTCTGATATAATCAACTCTAATGTGGCCTGATATGATGGCTTCATCATTCCAATATCCTTGGGCTCCATCCTATACTATGTCGCTTGCTTCGATGTTTCGGTCTTTGCTATTCTAGTCTTAGTTATGATATCGGGTCCCGATGGGCTCCGATCTTCGATATTTCATCCTTATCAAGACTTTAAGTCCTTCGACATCAAAAGACCATATCTTTTGATCCAAAAGTCCATTTTTAGACTTTTGCATAATGTTGGAAATCTCTTCCAGAGAACTTTCTGATGGAGGGGGTATGATATAGGATTTGAGCTCATATTCTACCTCTATAATGGCTAAAAATTCTCTTCCATTATTTTCTCCTTGACTCATCTTCTTGTGCTCAGAATGCTAAACTCCCAACCACCATAGTCCTCATTTTATGGCTTCTCCCATAAGCTTGCTACTATGATGATTCTCTACATAAATCCTGCAGCTACCATGGGGATTCCATCTGGAACATCACAGTAGTCATAACTTTATGGATTTTCAAGTAATCTTGCCACTATGATGATTCTCTCCAGAGTACTGCAACAACCATTGGGGTCCTCTTGAGCCATTACTGCCTTCATCTGCTGCAAAAAGCATCCATGCTAGTCTAGTTGACATCAATGCCAACATCAATTCTGACACTAACACAACCACCACCATTTGTCCAACAATATCCCCCTTTGTCATTGATGTTAATACCATAACCTCCCCCTCAGGATATGCATGGTCTTCTCTAATGCCCCAGTAATATTATCCCCTTTTGGCATCAATGGAAAGGAATACTTCTTGAATTCTCCCATTGAACCATTGCATCCTACTCTTCCATGGCTCCCTCATGCTGAGTAGTTTCCACCACCTACCAAAATGAAGTCATTTGGAGGGAGGAGTTACAACTCTTATCTACTACCTGGGATATTTAAATGGTTATCTTGTGATAGGATTAGAAAAGATATCTGCAAGTTACTCTTTAGTGGCCACATATTCAAGTTTGACAAAATTGACTACAAATTGTTCCCTCAAAAAATGGAACTTGATAGGAATCTGATTAGTCTTTGAATGCAAGACTGGACTTTTGGCGATACTGATGGCACTTGTGTTTTCAAACATTATTGGAATAGGATTAGTCAACTCTACCTAAATATATTTTAAAGTTTGCTTCATCCACAGAATTTGTGTACAAAAGGCAGTAGCAACAATATACTCTGCTTTAACAGTTGATAAAGAAATGGAGGCTTGTTTCTATTGACCCATGACACCAAGCATTTTCTGAGGAAGAAAGCTGCAACAGAGGTACTTCTTTTGTCATCAAGACTTCCAGCCCAATCATCATCAATGCAACCCTTCAACATGAATTATTTTCTCTTAGCATACCACAGTCCATATTCTGTTGTTCCTTAAATATATTTAAAAATTCTTTTGACAACAACAACATGAATTTCACGCAGGAAATACTGAAATATGGAAAAAAATACCCACAAATTGCATTATATCTGGCCTTTAATCTATAAGATACAACAAGATTCCAATCATGAATCTGTATTTAGTCTGATTTACCAATGGTGCCTCATCTTCTTTACACAACTTAGATCCTGTAGTCATAGGTGTTCTTACTGGCTTGCAATATTACAACCTAAATTTCTTCAGAGTTTCCTTAATATATTTGGATTGGGATATAAACACTCCTTACGGAGACTGAGCAATTTGAAAACCTAGAAAGAAGGACAACTCTCTAATCATGTACATTTCAAACTCTGTATGCATACATTTTGTATATTGATGCCACAAATGTTCCATACCACTGCCAAATATTATATCACCCACATACACAACTACGATTAGTATACGGTAGCCTTTAGACTTTACATATAAGTTGTTGTTAACTATGCCTTTCTTAAAGCCTTGTTGTTGAAGGTATTTATCTAGCCTTTCGTACCAAGATCAGGGAGCCTATTTCAGTCCATACAAAGACTTCTTTAGTTTTCATAATAAATCTTCATCTGTGGTGAGTATTATTGGCTTATTGGGCCCTGACCCATGTTGAGAAGAGTGATTAGCCAAACAAATCCCATAGCTACCGATCCTTTTGGAAACGACCTGTTAAGCGCAGACTGAGGTCTCACCCGAGGTAGCAGGGGAGGGTGTTGGACACAGCTTTCTACACACTTGGGATGTCTTGATGTGGTATGGAGGGTTCGCAAACCATTTTGTAGCCTTGCGCCACTCTGTACTATTATCAGCCTTCTGCATAGATCCATGCGGGTGTACTTTCTTATTAATGAAATTATTATAGATCTGATCTTCTCATTACAGTCTTTAAGAAAATATTTAACAATAAAACCCAGTGCGCGCAATTATAAAAAGATATAAACTCATATAGCAGATGCATAAACCAAAACACAATAGATCTGTGATACTTTAGAAACCACTTATCTTTATTAATATCTTCCCTCAATACAACCAGATCCGCCCTGCGCACATAACTCTAGAGGTCTGCGCAAACAGCTACGGACTCTACCACGCCTCTGCACACATAGTTGTAGAGCCTCTATCTATCTACCAACACCCTTGACTCGGACTTACAAAAGCAGAGAATATTGCCTTCACAAACCCATAACATCTAGATCCAAAACAATAACTCAATAAAAACTGACTTCTAGCCATATAACCTTGCTCTATTTATACATTCCCATGGTCTGCGAACCATGGGTAGGCCAACTCCATTCCTATTATTTTACATTATTCTCAGGCGAAAAACCCTTTGACTTGACTCATTACAAATCGCGCTTCGCGAACTTCGCAGAGTATTTACCATACTTTTTCCCAAAATTGTGGACTTTGAGTTCCAAAACCGTTACGCGGGGCCTCCACTACCTCACAAGCCCCCAACACAATCAATGTGACTCATCCCAAGTCACTCGACTGGTGCAACAATCTTCACACAAATATCATGCAACAACTTATGTGCTTCACTTACACTTGCAACAAATTCTCTGGCCATCTGTTGTACTTGTTCTACGTGAGCCATCGATGCATCAGTATCTACTTCAGTCGCCTATCTGGGTGCACATGTTGCCTGCATTTGGGCCACTTTTTGCTCAATGGTGGTGGAAACCGCGAATGCTTCATCAAGCCAAGGCTGGATCTGTTCTTTGATCACTATTGCTTTCTACCAAGTGACGTCATCCTGTATCTTAAGAGCCTGAGCCTCCCTCATTTTGGCCAAGCACTGCATAATAACAACCGTCTGTGCGGTCCCCCTGACATTATCATAGGTTTGTTGTACCTCCCTCGCCTCTGTTTCGAACCGTTGTAGGGTTGGATCCTCCTGTAGTGACATGAGCATAATAAGTGATTGATCCAACACGGCGGAGCACTCCTGCATAGCATGTGCTATTGTTTACCGTCTGGATTAAATGATGCCTCTCCACTGTTCGGTGACCTCCGGTGGTGTAGAAGGTTGTGCTTTGAGTTTCAGCTCTGTGATCTGCAAGCTGAGGGCCAATTGAATCCTCGCAGCCTCCTCCTTTGCATCGCGGAACCCACTATCCAACTTGTAGATTTGTATGCCAACAGGAAACTTGGCCACAATCTCCAACTCAGGGGCACGCGAACATGCCTCCCCTATAATTTTCTCCAACTGTCGATTTTGTGCGACCGCTTCATCCCGTTGGAGGCTCAACTATTCTATATTAATTCTTTGCTCGTTGAGTACCTGTACTGTGTGTCCTTCCCTGGCGTGGAGCTCCATTGTTGCACTGTCATAGAGCTAGTACAAGCTTTTACGCGAGAGGGTAGCCAAATTTAATCCAAGCCCCGTAATCTGGCCCACCACAGCTCTGTCCGTCATATTTTCTATTATCAATGCTCCTACTGGGAGCATGATAGTATTGGCCATTTGGGCCTTTATTAGCTACTCAGTGGCTGACATACCTAAAACTCCATGACTAGTGATGTTTCCCGACTACAAGGCCCATCCCCCAAGTTCCTGCATCTGCGCACGGAGCACCCCCAACACAATCTGTTGCTCTGACATGGCCTCATCAATTGCTTCCTGGGTGACTTCATGAACTATGTCCCCTATGTCACCTAGGTCACTCTCGGTCAATGTGGTAAGTTCTTTGTCCCATTTATACACCTTGGCCTTATTCCACAGCTTCATCCATTCTATAGGCCACGGTCGTTTTAAGGGTGTACCCGTGGTGGTTGGCACTGTTCCTTCTATCCATGTATCCATGGCTGGCTCTGTGGTCACCTTTGGATCACTTTCATCCTTTGTCATCGCAGCCCCTTTTGCAGTTGCCTTACTTGTAGAAGCCTGCGCTGCCTCCCGAGCTACCCATACTTCTGTAGCATGCTATTTGCTCC
Organism: Pinus taeda; assembly: GCA_000404065.3. NCBI lineage: Eukaryota > Viridiplantae > Streptophyta > Pinopsida > Pinales > Pinaceae > Pinus > Pinus taeda. The sequence continues at coordinate 26,741 of APFE030942728.1, forward strand.
TCGTTTGCTGTGCTACGCACTTAGCTTCAACCTTCTGTTTTTGGATGGTGGTATCATCGTGCCCCACCGCATTAGGTCTGTGCCACTCTGGTGGCCAGGTATCCAATACCGCAAAGATAGCCTCATCAATGGCAATGAAGGGAAGTGTGGACCACGTCTAGTCTGGGTCCTTGCATGCCCGGATGTATACATGGTGCTTGTCTGCCTTAAACTCGGTGATGTTATTCACACTATCATATATCTCGGCGGATAGACGGGGTTGCTGGTTGATCCACTGTCAGACATTTGCTTCCATTAGTATCCAAAAAATCTTGATGTCTCGAATTCTTGCGCCATCCCTCGTCGCTCAGAGCAACGTGAATATGGCAGCTTCTAGCCAATCCTAGTCCAGGGAAGGGAACTAGCTGTCTTCGGGCAATTCAGTTGTAACCAACATGATGGATAACAACAACCATGCATAGTGGAAGGCCTTACCCTCCTCTTGGTCCTCCCTGCAGTTGGTCAAGAATTTGTCACAGAGGAACTGCTCCCAATTGAACCATTCCCCTTCTGCGCATTGCTCCGCTAGTGTGACGACTATTGCTGGGACTTGTTGAAGCCCCGAAAATCGGGTCTACAACAAGGGGGATACCCACCCGATCCAAACCTTGGTTGGCAGCTCCTTTTCCATTTGGTATGGTGGGTCTGACTGGGGATATGGGACCAGTTTCCCAATTTATGATTATGCGTGTGTGTAGAATTTGATATTTCTAATCTAACAGTTCCTAATTAAGATTCTCTAATTCTAACTTTAATCTAATGACATGCAATTGTATTCTAATAAACAGTAATATCTAAATCTATAGTAACCCGGGATGTAATCTTTCTGCTATGTGACCTAAAATGACTTCAAATAACAATCGGTAATAAATATCATTCAACTGTTATAAGAAAATAATTCAATATAGATGAACCACTTTGTATAAAAAGTTAGACGAAACAGTTGTGAAAAACATATCGCACAATAAGCTACTCATACATTAAGCATAAATAAATAGTTATCATCGTACAAAAGTGCCAAATGATAACTCAGACATTCACGCATTAATATATAAACAACTGAGCTTGAATATCACTTTAACACAAAAGATAGAAACAATTAAGAGATAGAAGTACCATTTATAACTTGTTCTACTCATGAGCTTCAAGCGATAACAATTTATCTCTTCTTAATCCAACATCCACTAAGAGTACAGAAGTGCAACATCAGTAGCAGATATTAAGTGCAAAAATCAATAAATCCTGTTCCATTCATTCATCAAAACCTCCTCGGAGGGTGCAAAAGTGCATGTTCTGAGGATAAGTTTTTGGTAAATTTCTAGACCCTTCTCTAAATTCATGAGAAGGGTTTAAATACTACTAACTACATCTAAAAATAACTTATTACAAAAATATAGGATACGGTTTAAATGACTGTCCTTTTTCTAGGCAAAGATAAAGCAAAACTATTTCTAAAATTAAATCTAACATCTAACTATTTTTTTATTTGCTCCTTAACATCGCAAGCATTCAACATTTTCTTGAGAAGAGTCGGTTGGCCGACTTCAGCCTTTAACTATGGTGTAAAAATGGAATCAGCAAGAGCTGGTGCCATCTTTTCGGCAGAATTGATGGTGCTTTTAAGAGTCATACACTGGCTATGTGGTTTCACTAAATAAGCCCAGTAAGAATCCCAATTCAACTTAGTTAATCTTTTAATTGTTTCTGCCTTTTCTTGAGCCTTCTGTTTCCAGTCTGCTTGTAGCTGCTGTATTTTCTGTAGATACCATGGAGTGGTTTCTGAGATTAGATTTGCTTTATGCAAATTTTCATTTATACAATCAATAAGGCTGTTTGTATTGTAGTTGCTTCTTCTGCTGCTTGCTCAGCTTCCCTGATTTGTGTATCCCATTTGTTAAAGAGAATTTCTTTATTATTATCATTTATTATTGGTGCGCCTACTCTTTTTCCCTCCTTTGTTTCTTGCCAAGCCAAATATTCAATAACTCGTCTATCAATTAAATCATAATCATGTCGTAAATCTACGACTTGATTGGTGATTGTATCACTTATTCCGCAATACGAGTTCCACTGTGATATTCTTTGGCTCAATGCTTCCTGTTGTTGTAGTAGTTGATCGTTCAAGGAAATGGATTCTGCGATGAATTCTGCAAGCTTGGGATCATCCTTGTGCATCTCCTGCATATCCTGTAACTGCTTTTATTTCTCAATCAAACTGTTTTGGTAGCTTAGCTGCATTCGTTGGAATTCCTGTTGTAGTCTTTCAAGCTATTTCTGTGCTTCGTTGTTGGCATTGGCTTGTTGCAGTTGTTGTTGCAAAACTTGTATCAAGTCTTCCTTTTCCTTCAGCAATTGTTGTACCTCAGATGCTTTATCAATAGTTGAAGAAGCATAATCTCCTACGATTTGAGATAATTTGGTGAGATTTTTAGTTGGAACGGTAGTAGGATCTTGCCATAGGACATCCAATTTCTCTACATCATGAGAGATCACGTTTTCTAATTTCTTCTTCTTCCTTTGTTTTCTTACTACTACTTTATGTTGTGGACTGTAAAATACATCAAGAGGAGGAATCTCCTCTATCTTGAGTATAAGTTCAGAGGATGGGGTAATAGGAATGTGTTCCATATCCGAGACATTGTCAATTGTTGCTGTGACCATATCTTCTATTGCCTGTACATTAGTTACTGGTGTCTTTGTGCGTTGCCCTTCAAGATTGATTAAATCATTGAAGGTCTCCCATTCCTTATCTAGCTCGGTTCTATCCGATGGTGGCTGACCGATGAGAGGGGAAGGATCTACCTGCAGAGAGGTTAACACCAGTTGCTGTGTAGGCTCTTTTGATTGGGTAGTATCCCTTACTGAACCTTCGCTTTTACCATGGTCACTTTCGGATCTCTTAGAATGTTCTGATGTTTCTTTTCCGGACTTGGATTTAGATCTATATGTACCAGAACTTTTACTGAGGCTAATACTTGGAGTTGGTTCCCTTACGGGTTCTAAGCATAGTTTTTCCAAAGGAATATTAGCTAACCTTCTTTCCCTGTATGTTTTAAACTTTTGAAACTCTACTGGAAAGAAAAGCATTTGAGCTATATGCAGAATTTCTTCAAGCGTGCTTTTCTGCTGGAACACATCATCAAAAAGATCCTCTTCTTTAGAGAACACTTTTATTTTGACTGTGATAGTGAAATTCTTAGCAATATCATGAGGGTCAAACGGTCTTCCTGTAAATTTGAATAATTGTAGACATGTTATGTTATTCACTTCCTTGAATGCATGGCCTACATCAAATAGTGAGAAGGCTCCATAGGCTACAGGAAATTTTGGCCAAATAGCCTTCTTTTTATCTTTCAAATATTTAGTCAAACCTCCCTCTCTGCAGGTTTGATAAGCAATTTCCCGTCCATGAGTTTGTCGGGAACATACAGAGGTAAGACATGAGGAGAAGCGGTACTTCCGAATACCCTGACATATGTGAAAAATTCTTCTCCAAACCATCTCACGACTGTGAGTGTATCTGCCTCTGCTTCAGGAGAACATCTTGGGGCATCTTTGTCATACAATATTTTGTACAGGGGTAACATAACTCCATGACAAATTTTGTAGAAAAATGGAGGGAATTTAGAATCCCACAATTCTTTGTGATAAACATGAATGGGTAAAGGGTCTTGAGTCGTCCATTTCCATCCCATTACAGGAAACTTTGAAACATAGCAAATTGCATCCATCACATATACTGATAAGTAAAATGGGGATAAATTCTCTGGGAAACAGTTCTTTTAGACCGGTAATTTACAATGGCAGTAGCTAAGTTGTCTGACAGTATTCTAGACCAATCCATAATAGTAGAATTAATGGCAACATCCAACAATGGTAACCATTCAGATGAGAATTTGTTAATATCTGGTCTCCCGTAAAGTCTATAGAGCATAGTAGTAACAAAGCAATATGGGGATGTGAGAGAACCAGTACTATACATACCATGTTTATCCTTTTTCAGCGGCTTGTCTCTCCTTGACCAATCTTTAGTGCATTCTGCCAGGTCTTCATTTTCTTTGACAAACTTCTCTATGAATTGTTTGTTATAAGTTGCCTATAGCTCCGGCAAATGATACATAAGTTTCAAATCTTGTTGAGCGAATGAGCTGATAAGTCCTTGACCCTGAGCCTTAAACTATCTATTTTTAATGTCCGCGCTGTCCAGTACACATTTAACCATGTCTGTGTAGGGGAAAATTTTGGGCCTTGCCGCTATCCGGTGCAAGAACGAACATGCTAAATCTGCAACTGATACCTCAGAAGTATTCTGTGAACCCGTAGTAGCCGTAAACTCCATTACCTTGGGATTCTCTTCCTCAAGTAGATTATACATGCCTTCCCAAGTGGTAATACCTGCTTCTCTGTTATAGGCGGTGTCTGTGTACAAGGGCACCATTTCTTTATCTTCAAACATCGAAGTTTTGCCTTTCTTCCCCATAGTATCTTGTATACTGCTTTGTATATTTCTTTGTTCTTCATTCCTACAATTTACAAGTGAGGTGAGAGTAATGATAAGGAATAGTGACGAGAAAGCTTTAAATGTTGAAGACATGCAAAAATATACCACCTTACGTGAAGTGGCCCTTCGATAAACACAAAACCATATTTTATTAACAACTAGCAACTAACTCATTAATTAGCATTAAAGCACATAACCAGGTCTCGTTTTATGGAAAAAAATTTCTTGAATAATGAGCCCTAAAAATCTGCGATGGAGCGATTTTGCGATTTACTTTGCAATATCACAGATTGCTATATCACATTATCGCAAGATCGTAATATCGCAATATCGCTCTTTTATTCTTTCGTAAGATCGCTTTGCCGCTCTATTGCAATATCGCAATATCGCATAATCGTAGTATGTAACCATTTTGTGTTAATTTATTTTTTGCGAGGTGTGATTTTGCGATATGCGCCATCACATATCAGCGTTTTCTGCAGTTTTCCAGTGTAAGTGCGTTTTAAGGCTTGCGATGCGATCTATATGTTTTTTAAATATGTAATATCGGATTACAATCTCGCAATCTTAGAGTTTGGCTTGTAAGAAGGCATCTTGTTATCCTTTTCGCGATGCGATATTCTTTAAGGAGAGATTTTATCTTTTCTCATCATAAAACTTAATCTTTTTTTATTTTTCAAAGATATCTTCCTAAGTTTATGATGGTAAGTTTTATTAAAAAGGAAATACAAGCACTAATTCATTCTTTTTAATTTTTTGACTAAGGGTCCCCACTTATTTAGTATTAGTAATAACACTAAATAAGAAGGGGGGTTGTTGGTGGCCACAACAGGACCTCATTAGCGCGGCATTTCCGCATCACTTTTCCCGCCAGCAACTAGGTAGCAACGTGGACCCCTTTGTTCCGGATATTGTCAATAGCATACCCTCACTACTTCTTCTCTAGTTTATATTTCTTTTCCAAGGTTTCCATCATCGTCACATCGCCACTCATATCAACTATTTCCATGGGGTCCCTTCCTTCACAGGGAAGCCATGAGATCTTGTGAATAAGTTTGGTTGTGATGGGAATGGGTTTGTCTATCCATAAGTATCCATCATGTACCAAATAGAGCAGTTTTCAGATGACCAATATTGTGATGGGGGGCCAGTGAAAATGTGGAATGGATAGGAGACAAAGTAACCCAGCTTCCTCCACCTTTCGCAACCACTCTTTCAGCTGAAGTGTCGTAACAATTCCCTCCACACTTTGTTTCATTAGTTTGTTGGTTGCCAAATGGGGAAACTTATCAGTATCTGCAAGGTCCCAGTATTCAAACTTCAATGTCAAGATGTGGCTGGTCACCGTTCCTTCGAGCAGAACCCCTTTAGGGAGAGATGGGGTGATGAGTATGTTGTCAATGGCATCTAGATCTATAGCGACCTTGGCCTCCCCTTTGCTTGGAGGAACATACTTGGGTCATCTTATTGGTTGGATATTTGCTTCACCCTCTTCATCTTATTCTATTCTTCAACATAGGTCAGAGATTCCTCTTCATCATCGTTGCTTTCAATAGTAACAACTTTGCCCTTTTCTTCCATTGTGAGCTTGCTAAATCACAAATTCTGTGGTGACATCCTTATTGGTCCTGATACCTGGGGGTCCTTCTTGGTCTGTGGCATCTTGGGTGATTTAGGGATTTCAGTTTCCTGCAACATAGGATTCTGTGTAACATTCTTGGTGGTGGTTGTCAACCTGAGTAATGACACTCGCAATTCCTTTAGCAATTCCTGAAACCATGGGCTTTCTTTCATTAGCTTTTCATTCATCTTGCTCCTCTCGGTTTGAACCCAGGGCGTCCTACTCTTTGAATGATCAAGCTTCATTTTGTGACACTTCACTTGTTTTTTATATACTATTTTGAATTCAAATTCGGCCAATTTCCCTATTTGTGGCTCATTAATGTGATTTTGGTGGTTACCCCTATGTCTTAATTGCCTACCACCCACTCCCCAGTGTCTTAAATGGGACATATTATCATGAACAACGATTGCAACAGTCACCTTCCATCCATCCTATGTGGCAGCGTAGCCCTTGGTACATGGGTGCGTTCTATGCTTTTTACTGGCCTTGCGCTCCACGACCGAATTGCACAACCTTCCTACAGATTATTTTATAGTCTCATGCCCTCTTTCAACTACGCGGAGCACTATGACTGGGTCTCCTACCGATAGTCAGGTGGTTGCACCCTTTGTGTGAGCCTTCCTTTTCCCTGCTAGCCTGGGCTAAGGGCACTCTTCGCGTACCTTCGAATCAGATAGTGCATTGTCGTTTGTGCTCCCATGTTCAGTAGGGTGGAGTCGCAACCATGATAGCAGGGTCACGACTTGTGCTTGGATTGTAGGAGGGTCGGCCAGGTCCAGTTCCTTCTTCTTCCTGTTCGCACAGCCCGTTTGTGTGCCTCTTATTTTTATTTTGTCAATTTATTCGTCCAGCCTCGTGCTTTTCCTCCTTAGCCTAGCCCCCACTTCCTCCAGGTCGTGAAGTCTCAGGCTACGATGCCTAATGGCTTCCTCCAACTGCCGAATCCCTTTGCCCAGGTCTTTTCGTGCAGGGGTAGTGGTTGGGGAAATTTTTTGTGCTTCCTTCCTGACTGTGGATAGAGTTCCCTTGGCACACCCTACTTTGTGTATGGTCTTATCAGCCCAATGAACCCTTGTTATGCTCAGATTCAATTGGGTCGATGGTTGCACAGCATACACCCGTGCCCTCCGTTGTAGATGGGTGGTCGCCTTGCTTTGTCGTGGCTGCCTTAGCTATGTTTGCCGCACACATCCTCCCATCTGTACCTGGAACTGCCTTCTACATCCGCGCTCATTCCACCTCAGCTTCCTCTGTGTGCACCACCCTAGTGTGATTTCCGCGCGCAATGCTTCTTCTGTCATCCACTACGACTTTGCCTTTATGATTAAAGTTCCAAAAAGTCTGACAAAATCCTCCTCCTTTATTGCATCATTGTCCACTAACTGTTGTTGTACCTCGGTTGTCACATGTCGTAGTTGTTGGATACCTATACCAATAGGTTTCATATTTCATGATTGGCAAATACTAGTGCCAAATATGCTCCATTTTGCTGCCACAAAGGTTCCATATTTACAAGAAAAAGAGAAGGTGTATATATGCCTGCATATTCACAAAAGTTTTATGGATGACCCAACAGTCTAATCTGGATCATGCCATGTTTTCAATTTATGTTGTAGAATAGAGAAAGAAATCTGTCCAAACTGTTTAATCTTGGTAGATCAGTGGCTAGGTAGAGAAACTAAGGTTCCTAGCTGTTTAATCTGGGGCCTTGGAAGGAATAAGGGTAGTATTAGATAGGAAATGAAAGCAAAAAAGCCAATGCAAAAGAAAAGGCACACAAAGGGTTTGCAAGTCCAAGTGCACTCTCCAAGAAGGAATAAAAATGTTAGGCAAACTAGTTGGGTAGGTAGATGGGGTTGCAGAAGTGGTGTCTCTTCCAAGATCAACTTTGCTAACCATGTACAGGCAAAATGACACAGTGGAGCATGACTGACTTCCTTTTTTCCATTTGTATATCACTCATTACTAACACCCCTTCACAAGTTGTGTACATAAGAGAAACTTAAAGCTTTATGATAGTTCTTATGGCATTTAAAAGCCACATTTCTTGTGCAAAAGTCTTTTCATTTTGATCTACTCTTGACTCCAAGTTGTTT
>APFE030942728.1:40390-67776 GCA_000404065.3 Pinus taeda
TACAGCTGGGCTAGAAGCTGTAGTCCAAAGATTGGTTAGTGGTTACCCCGGCCGTATTCCCTTGGGAGTCATAGGGAACAACCTGGGTGTTAACAGTCACCAAGGAAGTTGAATCCCTTATAGTAGCATCTCTCATCACATGTTTACCTCGACTATCAGGTTTCTTGGGTGGACCTATGAGGAGGGGGTGTTATAGATTGGTATCAGAGTAGGTTGCGCTCTCTTTGGGTCATATTTGATACCACATATTGGTATCAGAGCATGGTTTCACTCTCCTTGGGTGAACATGCTCAGTCAAGGATTCATGTCAATTGCATTTGTATCTCTTACACTTGCATTCCATGTTCTTATCACATTGCATCATGTTGATCATGATGGTAGTAAGGTTGTCATGAGGAACTTGATGTGATTTTGTGGGATGCATAGTTGGAAGTATATGACTAGTTGCATATGGTTATATGTCGCTTACATGTTGATTATATGTCACTTAACTACATCCTTGTATGTCAGGTGCATTCTTGAATGTTTTGATTACATGTATCAGTCTTGTAGGTTGGTTACAAGAATTTATCGCTTATGCTTGACTACATGTGTTCATGCACATGTGTAGCTGATTAGGAATTTCTTACATATGTTGATGGTTACATGTGGAAATGTGTACAATGGAGTAATGGTTTTTGTCATGCATGAGGTCATGGTTTGTGAAGTCGATATGGTGATGTAATGATGAATGGACTCTAACTAGAATGATGTGTATATGGTTGGTACTCATGTGTTATATGCAGTTGTCATGCATGTATGGTCTTGGTTATAGTTATGCCTGAATAGTAGGTCAAACGTTCCTTGTTAAGTTATGGTATAAAATTTAGGTCATCACGGTGATATTGGTATGTTGTGATGCCAATGTGTTGGTTGAGATAGAATAGAAGATGCAAATCATCATAATGAGGTTGCAACATTAGAATTTGGGCTAAGAGAAGATTTTCATACATGTATTATAGGTTGGCATGTAGGTATGTAAGTTAAGGATTATTATATGCACTAGGTGTTGGAAATAACACTGAGAGGGGGGGGGGGGGTGAATTAGTAGTAGCAAGTAAATAATATTTCATTAAAGATTTATATACGCTACTTCAGTTAATCAAACTTGAGTGTATACGCAACTGTATTTAAGGCAACTAGCGCATACCCTTCAAACTTATAACTTAGTTAATTCATCATATGTTGATCTTTAATCTGTGCTTTAGAACCATATAAACAGTAACCAAGTGCAGTAAAAATAGAACAGACAATTACACACATGAACACAAGATATAAGGTGGAAACCCAATGTGGGTGAAATCCACCTGCTGCAATCGTCTCTATCTTCTTTTAATAAGAAACTTCTTTTTACAATTTTTGTACTGGTGCAATCTTATACCAGTACGCAGGCTTCTACTTGCATAAGGTTACAACCTTCTCTCATTCTCCAACTTCTCCTGGAAGGGAGCTACAAACCCCTAGCTCTTGTACTAGTTGATGTGTTTACTGGTACGTAGGTGCTGGCCTATAGAAGGCTACAACCTTCTCTTTTCTTCCAGGGACCATGTTTCATAAATTTTTAGAATAACATCAATCAAACATCAAATATATCTGCATCAATCAATCTCCTTTGCACCAATCAAAACTGAATCAATGAATCACTTCTCAGAAAGCTGTAACTAGAATACAGTAACAGTAACCAGAACCCAAGCTAGAACCCAGAACACTACAACAGCAAACAGAAGTAGCTAAAGCATATTTTACTAGGTATACGCTAATTCAATGTGTCGAACCTACATACATATGTCGTTTTCTCAAGGCGAAATTGCGTATACACTGTTTTGATATGCAGAACCAGCGTGTATACGTGCCTATGCTAAAGTGATCCTGTGTACAGATCTGTAAATGATGATTTAAAATTTACAACAATTCCAGACATCAGTTATACCGAGATCATCATATTTACAGAGTACAACATGCGCCAGTTATTCAGATAAAATATCAAAACCACACAAAGATACTTATCTTCAAGCCTTAACATCTTGACCCATCAATAGAACTTATCCTTCATCAAGCACTTAGGTTCATCCTTGATTCAGATCCAGCTGTGCACCATAACCCGATAACGTCTATTCTAGATCTTGCTCTTCATTAGATATTCAATTCATGAGTGCCTTTGCCTAATGATCTTCTCCTCCTTTTATAGTCTTAGGCCTTACTCAATATCATGGTCCAAAACCACTTAGAATCAATACCTTAGACCAAATACCTGGGGTCAACACTTCGGACAAGATACCATGGACCAATACCATGGACCAAAATACCATGGACCAAATACCATGGACCAAAACTAAGCTTTCCAACATGTACGCGACTTTTCTTCGGTGAAAGTGCGTGTGTACACTATACACATATTTTGGTTTGTGAACACATGTGTACATGTGATTTGGTCAATGGGGAACCTACGCATACGTGTCTTTCTTCATTCTGGGAGCCTGAGCTGTGATCTGTCATCTGTGTGAGTTGCCATCAAGGACACCACCTGTGTCATAGTGCCAAATCTATATCATAATGCAAACAATCTCTCCCTTTGGACTTGATGGCAACCCCAAGTCACTCTCCCCCTTTGTCATCAAGGGAAAAGGGTTATGCTACCCCTAAGTAGATGCTGAATTCTCTGATATGCTGAACTGTGCTGTCCATGCTCCCCCTGAATATAAGCAAGGTCTGCAAAAAGATTACTCTATACATACATCATAAATTACCTTCCTATAACTAATGACTCATACATACATCCATCTCCCAACCAAGTGGGGACATACCAAATTTGACTCATGCACCCAACCAAGTGGGTATATACCAAATGTTTATACATGTTAGAAAAAGAACATTACATCATCCATCGCACGCATAGTGGGGAAACAAAATAGGTCGTTTCATGACCTTGAAAATAAAAGATATACATGACATAGAGACCAAATATATAAAACAAGACTATGATAGTTATCAGCAACTATCATCAGCAACATCTGTCAATCACCATCCAGACTAGCAACCATGATCTCCCCCTAAACCTGTTCCTCCTAAATAAAAAACAATTATGAAGTTGTACCAAGATCTTCTAAGATAATGCCAACAATGCATTACTATAAGTATATGCTCCCCCTGAACCTATGCCAGATGATCACTGTCAGACCCATATCAAACTCCTTTCATTCACTATTTTTCTTCAAACCAACATATATGCAACTGTATCCATAGCAATCAGCGTATGTACGTGGATACGCGTCATGAAACTCACATACAACCACTTTTCTTTGAAATAGATAAGTTTTAATAGCAAGATGATGCATCAACTACTCCCAGCTTTTGTCTGAGATATTCAAATGTCTCTCTGGGCAGTGGTTTGGCGAATATATCAGCAACCTGTTCTTTGGAGGGAACATGCTCCAATTTGACCTTTTGTTCAAGCACTTGTTCACGTAGAAAATGATATTTGATGGGTATGTGCTTGGTCTTGGAATGCATGACTGGATTCTTTGAAATACTGATTACACTTGTATTATCACATAGAATCGAGACGGATGGAGTACATGTGGTATGAATGTCTTGCAATGTTTGCATCATCCAAAGGAATTGTGTGCAGCAAGATGTAGCGGCCACATATTTTGCTTCAGCTGTAGATAATGCAATTGAACTTTGTTTCTTGCTGAACTAAGACACTAATTTGGAACCCATATAGAATGCACCACCATTAGTGCTTTTTCTGTCATCCACGCTTCCTACCCAATCTGCATCTGTATATGCATGAAGTGTAAGATCTGTGTCCCTAGGATACCATAAACCAAAATTATGAGTTCCTTGAAGATATTTGAAGATCCTTTTGACTGCCTGAAGGTGTGATTCCTTTGGATTTGCTTGGAATCTTCCAACTATTCCCACTGCATGCATGATGTCTAGTCGGGTACCTATTAGATAAAGTAAACTACCAATCATGGATCTATAGGTTGGTTGATGTACTCCTGCTGATTCATCATTTGAGCTGAGACTGCATTCTGTTACCATGGGGGTACATACTGGTTTAGAATCTTCCATGCCAAATTTTTTCAAGATCTTCTTGAGATACTTGGTTTGTGATAGAAAAACACCATCTTTATTTTATTGAACTTGTAGGCTGAGAAAATATGTGAGCTCACCAAGCAGGGACATTTCAAATTCTTGCTGCATTACCAAAGCAAAGTTTTGACTCGTGGCTTCTTCATTGCTACCAAAAATGATATCATCAATATACACTACAGTTATTAGCAATTTATCATTATCAATCTTTGCATATAGATTGCTATCAGCCGATCCTTTTGAAAAACCTTGTTGATGGAGGTATTTGTCAAGACGGTAATACCAGGCCCTTGGAGCTTGTTTTAGACCATAGAGAGCTTTTCTGAGTCGGCATACAAGTTTTGGATCATTTCCAAGGATGAATCCATCTGGTTGCTCAATATATACTTCTTCTTCTAAGTCTCCATTAGGAAAGGCAGATTTTACATCCATTTGGTACACTTTAAATTTCTGAAAGCTAGAAAGAGCAAGGAACATTCTAATGGCTTCAAGTCTTGCAACAGGTGCAAAAGTTTCTTCAAAATCTATACCTTCTTGTTAAGCATATCCTTTACAAATAAGTCTGGCCTTGTTTTTGATAACTTCACCATTTTTATTTAGCTTGTTTTTAAATATCCATTTGGTTCCTATGATATTCTTATCATGAGGTCTAGGAAATACTTCCCAAGTATTATTCTTTTCAATTTGCTCAAGTTCTTCATTCATGGCCTTGACCCAACATTCATCTTTGCATGCTTCATTTACATTTTGAGGTTCGATGGAGGAAAGCAAAGCTAGATAGCTTGAAGCTTCTGTAATAGTTCTTCTTCTCTGCACACCTCCCTCTTTCTGTCCCAAAATTTGAGTCTCTGGATGATTTTTCTGAACATACCTGGATGGAGACTTTTCTTTTGCCGTTATCTATTCTTTTGGTGCTTCATTGGTTTCTTCTTCTTCAGAATTAGTATGATTTGATGTGGAAGGATAATCCTCATCTTCTTCACACTCTTCAGTTTTTACCTGCTTTGGATTTTTGCCTGCTTCATCAACCACAACATCAATACTTTCAATAATTTTCCCAAGTCTTTTATTATAACACTTATATCCTTTACTTCAGGAAGAGTAACCAAGGAGAATGTCTTCATCTGCTCTAGGTTCAAACTTGCCAAGTTTTCATCAGTCCTTTTGATGTAACATTTGCTTCCAAAAACTTTGAAGTATTTTACAGTAGGAGTCTTACCATACCAAAGTTCATGTGGAGTTTGAGTGTTGTTTACCCGAACATTTGCTTTGTTAAGGATAGTGATGACAACAAATGCGGCTTCACCCCAGAAGGTTGTAGGAGTTCTAGACTCATCTAGCATGGCACGAGCCATTCGTTGAACAGTTCTGCTCATCCTTTCTACCACCCCATTTTGCTGAGGAGTCCTTGCGGTGGAGAATTCTCTTTTTATTCCATGTTCTTCACAAAATTCGAAGAATTCATTCGAGGTAAATTCCCCTCCTCGATCAAATCTGGGGCATTTGATTTCGCAATCTGATTCATTTTCAACCAAAGCTTTGAAGGCTTTGAACTTTTCAAATGCTTCATCTTTATGCTTTAGAAGTCCTATCCAACACATTTTGGAAAAATTGTCAATGAACAATATAAAGTATTCTTCTCCATGAGGTGACTTTTTCCTTGATTGACCACATAAATCAGTATGAACAAGTTCAAGAGGCTTACTAGCTAATCCTTCCTTCTCAAGGAAATGTGCTCTAGTTTGCTTACCAAATTGACATGATTTACATATTGTATTTTCTGGAAGATCACGAACAGCCTGGAATTTGCATGCTTTGCTTATTTGTGGGAATATTAGATGCCCCAATCTTCTGTGCCATAGCCAATGTTCATCATTTTTTCTTAGATAGCATTGTTGTTGTCCTCCCTTGAGTATGCATAAGTTGTTTGGAGTTGTTATGCCTTTGATCATGGTTTCTCCTGTATCAAGCTCATGAACAACACATCCATTTGATCGAAATACTACTTCATTTCCTTGATCACACATTTGATTGACACTCAATAGGTTATGCTTTAGACCATCAACATACATAACATTCCAAACTTTAATATTTTATTTTAAGAGAAAAAAACCTTTACCTTTTATGAAAGCAGGAGTTTCATTTCCAAATGAGACCTTCTTTTCCTTTTCTAAGGCATTGTATGACTCAAGTTTTTCTTTATCACCTGTCATGTGTTTGGAGCATCCACTGTCGATGTACCACTAATTTTCTTGTCCTTCTGCATACAATGCTATACCACATCTTTCTTTTTGTGGTTCTTTCTTTCTCCATATTTTGGGACTCAATGAAGTTTGCTCCTTCTGAGACGTTTCCCGAAATTTACTCTTGCATTTAGAATCTTCATGACCGAAGTTGTTACAGATAGAGCATTCTATTTCATTTTCAAGAACCGAAAAATTATTGTAGGTCCTTTTCATGATCCCTGTCACATTGCTTTGATTTCGTGCTTCTCTAGTCATGATGGTCTTGTAGGCAACACTTTGACCAGCTTTGTGTCCAAAGTTATGACATGAAAAACATTGGCCATTAAAGAAGTTCCCGCGGTTATCGAATCTACTAACCTGGTGATTGTAGTTTCCATTGACATTCATTCTTGAAGCAAATTGAGTATGATTTACTTGAGGTTGGTTGTACTTCTGTTCATCCTTGAAGTAGATTGAACCCGATTTACTTCGTGAACTGCTTTATACCTTTGTTAACTATTGTCAAACTGTTCATTGCTCTTTGCTGCATCAAGATAGATTTTAGTGGAGGTTGATGACTTCTGTGCTTGAGATGCTTCTTCAATGTATCCAAGACCTATATTTATCAGAGGAGAATGCTGCACTTTGATAATTTCATCTAAATTTTCTGATCCTTTAACAAATCTGAGATTGAGAGCTTTTGTTTTCTCAATATCTTTCCTTAGACCCACAATTTCACATTCTAGTTTTTCATTGTGTTTTTCTCTTTCAACAAGTTTGAATGTCAGAGTATCTATAATAATATTATTTTCTTCTAAACATATTTTGAGTTTAGAGATTTCTTCATAAAGATTATCTTCATCTAAATCATCCAAGAAATCATCATCTTCAAAAGCCATCAGAAGTCTATAGTCATTATTATTTTCATCACTGTTTGATAAACCATCGCTATCTTCATGCATATAATAACTCTTCTTACTTACACTTTGTTTTCTAGTCCATTTTGCTGATTCATTACCTTTATCAAGCTTATCTTTATGAGAACATTGGCAGCATAATGACCGACTCTTCCACAAGCGAAACATTTGAAAGGTAGTTTACCTTTGAATCTTCCAGAACCCTGTTGAAGGTTCTTGACAAAGTTTGCTTCTTCCTCTGCTTCTAAAATATGTCCCGATTCATTGATTTCTTCTCTTCCTGAAGCTTTGAATGTGACTTCTCTCATGTTTGATGGGCCTCCTTTTCTCATTTCGAAAGTAGTTAAGATTCTTTCCAACTGTGTCATAGTGATACTCTAAAGATCCTGCTTTTCTTCTATGGCAGAAACTTTTGGTTCAAACTTAGTAGACAAGGATCTTAAAACTTTTTCAACTAAAGTAACTTCTTTTATCTCTTCACCCAAGTTCTTCATGCAATTAACAATCTCATCTATACGTAAGAAGTAATTAGCTATACTTTCATCATTGTGCATTTTGAGAGTTTCATACTGAATTCTGAGAGATTACAGTTTTGCATGTTCTACTTGATTATCTCCTTCATAGCTTAGAATGATCTTGTCCCATATTTCTTTGGCGGTTTTGAGCTACATAAATTTGACAAATTCTGATTGTGACAGACTCCCCAATAATGTATTGACAGCCTTGGCATTGGTTTCATATTGCTTTTTACTTGCCGTATTCGTAGGAATTGTTGATGGAAATGTATATCCTCCTTCCACGATTCCCCAGACATCTGTTCCAAGAGATTGAAGATAGGCTGTGTTTCTTACCTTCCAATAAACGAAGTTGCTCCCATCAAATATTGGTGGTCTAATGGATCCCTCTCTGTGGTAGTTACTCATGATGATAGATCTTCCTTCAAGAGATCAAGCTTCTTCTGAAGGACCTGCTTTGATACCAATTGTTGGAAATAATACTGAGAGGGGGGGGGGGTGAATCAGTATTAGCAAGTCAATAATATTTCATTTCAGATTTATATACGATACTTCAGTTAATCAAACTTGTGTGTATACACAACTGTATTTAAGGCAACTACCGCATACCCTTCAAACTTATAACTTAGTTAATTCAGCATATGTTGATCTTTAATCTATGCATCAAAACCATATAAATAGTAACCAGGTGCAGTAAAAATAGAACAGAAAATCACACACATGAACACAAGATATAAGGTGGAAACCCAATGTGGGTGAAAACCACCTATTGCAATTGTCTCTATCTTCTTTTAATAAGAAACTTCTTTTTACAATTTTTGTACTGGTGCAGTCTTATACCAGTACACAGGTTTCTACCTGAAGAAGGCTACAACCTTCTCTCATTCTCCAGCTTCTCTTGGAAGGGAGCTACAACCCCCTAGCTCTTGTACTAGCTGATGTGTTTACTAGTACGTAGGTGCTGGCCTACAGAAGGCTACAACCTTCTCTTTTCTTCCAAGACCAAGTTTCATAAATTTTCATAATAACATCAATCAAACATCAAATATATCTGCATCAATAAATCTCCTTTGCACCAACCAAAACTGAATCAATGAATCACTTCTCAAAAAGCTGTAACTAGAATACAGTAACAGTAACCAGAACTCAAGCTAGAACCCAGAACACTGCAACAGTGAACAGAAGTAGCTAAAGCATATTTTATTAGGTATACACTACTTCAATGTGTCGAACTTGCATACATACACCATTTTATCAAGGTGAACCTGCGTATACGCTGTTTTGATATGCAGAACTAGCGTGTATATGCGCCTCTACTAAAGTGACCCTGCGTACAGTTCTGTAAATGATGATTTAAAATTTACAGCAATTCCATAGATCAGTTATACCCAGATCATCATATTTACAGATTACAATATGCACCAATTATTTATATCAAAGATCAAAACCACACAAGGATACTTCTCTTCAAGCCTTAAGATCTTGACCCATCAATAGAACTTATCCTTCATCAAGCACTCGAGGTCATCATTGATTCAGATCCAGCTGTGCACCATAACCCAATAACCTGTATTCTAGATCTTGCTCTTCATTAGATATTCAATTCATGAGTGCCTTTGCCTAATGATCTTCTCCTCCTTTTATAGTCTTATGCCTTACTCAATACCATGGTCCAAAACCACTTAGAATCAATACCTTGGACCAAATACCTGGGGTCAACACTTTGAACAAGATACCTTGGACCAATACCATGGATCAAAATACCATGGACCAAATAACACGGTCCAAAACTAAGTTTCCAACATGTACGCACCTTTTCTTCCGTGAAAGTGCGTGTGTATGCTATACGCGCCTTTTGGTTTGCAAACCCACGTGTACACGCGGCTTGGTCAATGAGGAACCTGCATATACCTCTCTTTCTTCATTCTGTGAGCCTAAACTATGATTTGTCATCTGTGTGAGTTGCCATCAAGGACAACACTTGTGTCATAGTGCCAAATATGTATCATAATGCCAACGCTAGGTTTATTTACATGTCTTTCGATTTTATGATTACATTCATGATAGATGTTAGTTGATTAGTGTATTTATATGCACATGTGTCAGATAGTCAAGAATGATAATAACCTGTAGTTATATGTGTTTCTATTGTTGTGTTACATTAGATAACTTGATGATTAGGTTATATGTTGTTGATGAGCATGATATATAGCTTATTGTTGTTATATGATATTAACTTCATGATTAGGGTTATCTCATTGAGATCTTGATGTTGTAATTTGGATTGGCCATATGCATGATGGTTATGTTCATTACATTGAAGATCTTGATGTTATATTTATGACACTAA
Organism: Pinus taeda; assembly: GCA_000404065.3. Taxonomy (NCBI): domain Eukaryota; kingdom Viridiplantae; phylum Streptophyta; class Pinopsida; order Pinales; family Pinaceae; genus Pinus; species Pinus taeda. Next base: position 50,535 of record APFE030942728.1, read on the forward strand.
ATTGGATTGGCCTATGCAGATGGTTAGGGTTATGACATTCAGGCATGCGCTGACATATTTTTGATATGGTGTTGTACTAATCTAGATTGACTTTACATGTGTGAATGATAATTGTGTATGAGTTATGATGTAAACATGTTAGCTAGCGACTATTTGGATATCGTGATCTTATTTATGTTTGAGTTAATATATTGTGAAGTTATATCGTGCTAACTTGATTGATCGTGTAGACAAGATAGCCTCCCATGAGATACATTAAGGTATGAGTTTCCTTATGTTGTATATTGAGTACTTGACTGTTGGATTATGTCATCTAATTGGCGTTTGAGTGTTTGGTGTCTATTACATTGTCTCGTTGATTTATTTAACATGGTATGGTTGCAACTTGGTTGAATGTTTGATGAATTTCATAATATGAGTATGTGTTCAAATGATTTTGTTTTAAGATGATTTTACTAACACATATGTGTTGAGACAATTGATATGTACTTGAATGTAGTTGCTAGTTGTAGTATTAGGTATAATGACTATGGATTATGACATAAGTGTTTCTAAAATTTGATTTCAAATGGATAGGTATGATTGTATTGATATTTGAAATATGTGGTTGACATGTGTGAGTAGTTGTAGGAAACATGCTAGGTACTAGAATGACAAGGTAACACTTGATGTGTTTTAAAAATATTAGTTGGGTGATGTGATAGTACGTAGTAAGCCTCGATTGCAACTAAGTAAAAAGGTAAAAGCAAGGAATTGGACAAGAATTCCTTTGGTTAGGTTTCGAAACCCTAATTCCAAACGAATGAGTGCTTTTCATACAGGAAGTCTGCTTGAATTTAATATTATATGACATTATGTGGATACATGCTATATTCATGAAAATGTACTTGACAGGTATATTAGCTAGTCTTTAGTTACAGGTGGATCTGTTAAAGGATTGGAGTCCCTTGATAGATGGTGTGGATGTTTTCAATTGCAAGAAATGTGTGTGACACAACAAGATAAGGAAACCAATGTATTGATATCTTTATTTATGCACTGACAGTTATGTGTCTATGACAATGTGATGCAGGGAGTTGCATGGCAAGAGGAGTTTCCATGAAATCTTGAAGGAGGCTCAGGTCAATATTTTCTTGGGAACCATGGTGATTGAGTCATGGTGTTTATTGTTAGTCTTGTGCTTTTGGCCTTTTGTGATTGTTGCGTTCATTTGCGATTTCAAGTGTGTTTGGTGCATAGCTATGAAACTTTGTTCACAATGCCATATTGTTGTTGGTTTTCCATGGTTTTCTTCTTATTTCTTCTTGGGTTTCCTTTTATGTTTTGAGTCCTGGGAATTGGTTGGGAAGGAGGAAAGTTAATGGGGCTCTGGGAGAGCCGTGTTATACCCAACAAGTAATGTAAGACTCAGATGAAGCTTTGTGCATGAGTAAGAGCAGTGGAAGGTCAGACTATGATAGTCGGTTGGACTGGTTGGGTCCATTATGATAAATGGACAATGGCAACACAGCCATGAGAAAGTAACTAGAAAAGGTAAAGTAAATGGATTTTAGGTGTTGGATACCTTGGCTATGTTGGGAACCATTGTTCTCAATGTTGTGCATGAATAAAGGAAGTTCTCTTAACCTTGACCTTGATATATGGTAATTATGTTATGATCATGATTATGCTGATGTTTATATATATATATTGTTGGAAATAATGCTGAGAGAGGGGAAGGGTGAATCAGTATTAGCAAGTCAATAAATTTTCATTTCCATAATCAGATTTATATATGCTACTTCAGTTAAGGGAACTCATGTGTACACGCAACTATGCTTAATGCAACTAGCGTACATCCAACGAACTTATGATTTAGTTAATTCATCATATCTTGATCTTTAATCAGTGAATTAGAACTTCATTAACCATATAAAAAGTAGCCATGTGTAGTAAAAATAGAATAGATCATCACACACATGAACACCAAGATATAAGGTGGAAACCCATTGCGGGACAAAAACCACTTGCTGTTGTCTTCTTTTAATATAAGAAAAACCTGTTTACAATCTTGTACTAACACAGACTCATACCAGTATGTAGGCACCCACCTGCAGGAGGCTGCAACCTTCTCTCATTCTCCAGGTTCTACTGGAAGGGAGCTACAACCCCCTGGCTCTTGTACTAGCCGATATATTTACTAGTACGTAGGCACTGGCTGACAAAAGGCTACAACCCTCTCTCATTTTCCAGCTACTACTGGAAGGGAGCTCCAACCTCTAGCTCTTGTAATGGCCGATATATTTACCAGTACGTAGGCACCAGCCTATAGAAGGCTACGAACTTCTCTCTTCCTCCAGGAACTACGTTTCATAAATTTTCATATTGGATACTCTTGGAACACAACATCACACTTTGCAGGCCACATTTCATCCAATTTTCATACTGGACCCATCAACAACATTGAAGCTCAAAATCAATCACCACTGCAATACAACCATTGCATTCACCAATCGTTGAATCCTCAATCATCAATCTCTGAATCACCCACAACTGAATCACTAAAGGCCTGTCATCAAAACACAATCACCAGAATAGAGAGAATAACCTAGAACTCTGCAAAAACCACTAGAACCAACTACAAATTCAGATATCATATTTCATAATGTATACGCCACTTTGATGAGTCGAACCAACGTGTATATGTGCTTTTATCAAAGTGAACCTGCATACAGATCTGCAAATACTAACTTAAACACTTCACAACTACTTCAGAATTCAGTCATACCCAGATCATAACATTTGTAGAATAAAACATGCATCAGTATTCAGATCTTGTCTATCAATGATAAAACGACATAATGATAATACATTCCAAGCCTTAAGATCTCGATCCATCATCCATCATCATCCACATAGGTGCATCCTTGGTTCAGATCAAGCAAAGCATCACAAACCCATAACCTGCATACTGGATCTCACACTTCATAAGATATTCAATTTGCACACTTGGCCTAATGCTCTTCTCCTCCTTTTATAGTGTTAGGCCTTTCTCAATACCATGGACCAAAACCACTTAGTACCAATACCTTGGACCAAATACCTAGGGTCAATACTTCGGAGCAGATACCTTGGACCAATACCATGGATCAAAATACCATGGACCAAATACCTTGGACCAAATACCTAGGGTCAATACTTCGGAGCAGATACCTTGGACCAATACCATGGATCAAAATACCATGGACCAAATACCTTGGACCAAAACTTAGTTTTCCAAGATATATGCGCATTTCCTTCTATGAAAGTGTGTGTGTACGTTATATGCTCCTTTTGGTCTGTTAACCCGCATGTATACGCTTCTTTGTCAAGGTGAACCTGCATATACCTCTCTCTGATCATTAATTATTTGCTATTGACCTGCTGCACTATGATCTGTCATCTGAGTGAGTTGCCATCAAGGGCAACACCTGTATCATAATGCCAACAATCTCCCCCTTTGGACTTAATGGCAACAACAACACCAAGTCACTCTCCCCCTTTGACATCAATGGCAAAGGGTGGACCAAGATATTCTCTCTCTTGATATACATTATGCTGTCCATACTCCCCCTGAGTACATGCTGAAATTCTGATTGAGCTCCCCCTTTGTACATTCTAAGATGTACTAAACCATCCTTGCTCCCCTTGAGCACATGCAGAGTCTGCAGAAATATTTTTCAAAAGAGTCAAATTTATAGATATATATATATACCATATAAATATATATGGGATTGAAATTTATTTGAAGCTAATGGAAATTATGTGCTTGGAATAGGACTGCATGAACATGCATGGTTGGGTGGTTGAAATCAATTGCAAGAATTGGAAACAACAACAAAAGAAATTGGAACATGCAACGATATGTTGGTATAGTACTTCAAGAGTAGGGCCATTGTGGGACACTGGTACCCAATAAGTGCATTGATTTCCATGAGCATGCTATGACAGGTATGATGCCTTTGAGGCAAATATATTCCTTGGTTTTTGTATCTTCTAATGCAAGGAAGCCTTTCCAAGGAATGGATTTCCTGGGATAGTGGATTCCAGGGAAATTGGAAGGTGAGTGACTGCACGAAAGGGGGTAACTAGATTTCTCGAGGGGCTGTGTAGCAGAGAAGGGAAGGTTGAGGATATATTGGTTTTATTGCCAGATGGAATTAGATGCACATTGGGAGTGCGTCGCGAATAATGCGCTGATAGTTGTTCACTGAGAGGACAAGTGGTGCAGGATTATAGTCTCGAACATTGGATGCAACTTTGACTATGGCAGTGGTATTTGGATTTCTTGGGAAGGAGGTGAATCTTGGTATTACTTTGAGGGTAGAGGTATGATCCTCTAGATTCCCTTGTTGATTGATACAAAAATTGTATCCTTTTATTCTATTATTTAACAAATGTGCATATGGGTATATGTGGTTATCGTAAATACCGTAATGAGTTATGTTATAAATCTCTAGTATGCGGTATGTTTTCATATTGTCATGATGTTTTTCTTTGGAGCAGGTCATTCATTGTAAATACTGCAATGAGCTAAGTTATAAAGCTCCATGGGCAGTATGTTTTCTTTTCAGAAGTCTTGATGAGGCCTTGGTGTGGCTTAACACCGAGGTGGTGTTCCCCCAAGGGGGAAGGTTCTGTAATAACCACAATGAAAATTCCATGTAATAAAGTAAATAAAGGCAAAAATAAGACCACAAGCAAGGGACAAGTATTCCAAGCTAAATGTTGGGCAAAGATATCCAAGTGGGCATCAATAGATGTGTATTCTTGGCTAAGAAAATTGGAAAAGGCATTAAAAGGAAAAAAGGCATTTTGGCACAATTATTTATGAAAATAAAGGAAATTAGGAGAAAAGGAAGGTAAAAGGTCACAATTTTCATGTGAGGAGGAAATTGAAGGAAAATAATGGTAAATGAAGAAATTAGAGGCCTCATTAATAAAAAGGCTTCTGAGGATTAGTTGGCAAGCTTAGACAGTGTAAGCTCTTGGTCAATTCAAGTTTGGAGCTTTCTCATTATTCTCTCTCTCTCTCGCTCTTGGTCACTTAGAGTTTTCTTGGAGCACTCTAGCTTTGGAGCAAGAAAGGAAAGAAAGAGGATCAAGGAAAGGAAAGTAGGATCAAGAAGATTTAGTAGGAATACTTGTAGGTAACCTTTTGCATGTGTGATTTCCTAACTGGTTTGGACATGCATGGATTTACATGTTGGTGTATGGTTCTCTTGTTGTTGGTGGCATGGTTTTGTCAGGTTATGACAGTGGTTTTCAGCCTAGCCTTGCATTTTTCTAGATACCATGGTATGTTAGGATGTTTATCTTGGTTTTGAGCTTTGGTTTGTCGGATGGATTTCGGAATCTGAGGTGGAGGTGGTATCAAGTTTCATTCCCAAATGCCTAGGAATCCCTTGACTGATTTTGGCAGGATACATGTAAAGCTTGAGGGAGAAGTCTCAGTTTAGGGCCTAGTGATCCAAGTTTGGATTGCGGTAAAGCCTAAGAGACTGGTGTTAATTTAGGGCCTAGTGATCCATGATTGGATTGTGGTAAAGACTGAGAGACAATGAGACAAAAATTCCTTAAGGATAGTGATGGATTCCAGATGGAATTCCAAGTTCAGTTTAGTCGTGATAAGAGCACTGATTTTGATGTGATCACGGTTTGGTGAGGGTGGAGGTGGTTTAACCTCTGGAATCCCTTGGTTGTTCTATGAGATCTCACATTCATGCTTGGAATATGGCACGGGGGTGACTGGATGAAAGAGAGATTTGGTTCAACCATGTCTACGGTCTGGTGGTACCTGGACATCTCAAATGTAGTTGAATTTGCCTAAGATTAATAAAAGCTAAGTTCTCTTACTTTTGCACTGATTTATATGTGGATTTAATGGCTGTCATATATTTTATATTTATATGGTTTTATGCTATTTATAAGAATGGTTAATGTCATGGTTATTTCATGTATTTACTTGTAATTGTTAAATAGATGGATGCAAGACCTAATTGATGACATAATAGTTCAATGGAGAAGGAGGTGATCTTTTTGGTTATGTTTCATAGGTTCTTTCAGTCATTTATGCTATGTATTGTATCCTAAACCTGTAGGTTGCATTAATGCCAAGTGTTTGACAAAATTTCAGTCCCGGTTGGGGATGCTCATACCTAGTCCTGAGGTTGATTTTTGATTTATCTGCATTGTTATCATGTCTTTGATTGATCCCGAATATTGTAGCAAGTTCTTGGCAGAGACCAAGATTATGGGCTAGAAAAGTGGCTCAAATCGCAAGGTCACTGGCACAGGTCTGTTGAAAAAATTCCATAATCGTTGACACATAGGCCTATGAGAGTGACACTGGGTTAAAAGGCTTAAATAATCAATGGGACTCAGGGACATGATGTCTGATTGGATGACATGTCTCTTGAGGGTGTTGTTACTGATGTGGATGGGTTTTTCTAATATGTTCTGTCGGTTCCATTTCCTTAAGGTCACCAAGGACGTTTAATCCCTTATAGTAGTCTATCTCGTCACATGCTGACCTTGGCTGGTAGGTTACTTGGATGGACTTGGGAGGAGGGGGTGTTACAATGTCGATTGTTTTGTATGGGAATTCTTTGCAAATCTAGCCACAATCAATACACCGATCCAAGGTATCATTCTGGAATATTTCTGACACTCTTTTTTTTTACTCACTCAAATAAGATATCACACTTAAGGGTTTCAGTTATTTCTTTCTGAACATGAGGGCTCTTCCTTCTCTAAAGATTCGATTCCATTTTGGTCTCCAAACCTTGCGATCATCACCATTTCAAGAAGATTATTTCCTAGGAAGTCTCAGCCCTCTGGGCATCACATTTTGAATAAAATATCTATTATTATTTCCCAACGGATATCATTATGTCTACAGCTGGGATACAAGGACAGTAAAGAGTGTTTAAAGTCTGAATCTAGGATAGTTAAGGACCGTGGCACATCAAGAAAACCCAATCACTAAAGCTAAACAAACTCTGTGGCTTGAAGAGACAAGAACCTTCAGCCCTATGATTTTTGCAAGAAGTCCTAGTTCTGAGTTTGTTAACCTTTTGAAAAGAAGAAGGTAGCTAGTATTGTATAAGTCATCACCATATGCATAAAACTATTTTGTAGACAAAGATAATTTTGGCACAATTATCAAATATACAATTTTCTAGAAAATAGACATTCAAAGGTTGAAGCAACACTTGCAAACACGTGATATATAATGGGACAACAAGGTACCTATGAATAGTTCTTGTGGCTATCTCAATACAGATTTGAGACCAATACTAATTGTACACTTATAGTGACCTTAACAGTGAAATAGTGACTTGATATATAAATTGTGATTTTGTGCTAACTTGACTTGATAAATGACATATTCCTGTAAGTATCTTAAGAAGACAACCTTGGTTATCTCTCTTGGTGACTGAAAGTTTACTTGATACATAAATATGTCCTAGACATGATCACATTTGTGAGTTGCGACTTTATATTGACTTGACTTGATAGATCCTTGTGAGTATCCTAGGAAAAACAATTTTTTTGTAGTAACTCTCTTTGTGAATGTCAATTGACTTAAGATACCTTGACAATTTAGTGAGGTGACAATGACATTATGTTGATATGACAAGACAATGGTACTATTATTATGAATATGATATTTGTAATTGAGATAGTGACAATTGTAGATTGACACTTTGATTATGACTTATTAAATGAATGACAGTTGATGTTATCTACTACAAGTGACACATTAATAATTGATACAATATGTTGACTTTGCTTACATGACTTTGAAAGTTTATTAACATTAACATGATGATACCTTGATTATGAAGTAAAAACAATTATTGACTTAGGGAGAATTCTATGATCTGTACATAATAGTGATACCTAGAGTTGACCTGGAATTGACACCTAACTTTAGCATGAATTATTGACTTGAATCCTATATTCAGAAATATAGAAATATGGTAGTGATGACCTAGGGTTTCTCTTTTAGTATGACCCGAGGATCTGTGTGCAGTGACACAATTGTAATATTGTAGGGAAGCAAGTGTTGAAGGAAATAACATCTAGTTGTACAAACTGACGTAAAGACGGACAACATGGTTTGATCAGCTAAACAACCATGTTTACACATATACTTGTAGCTTTATGAGGGAAGAATTTGGGAGCATTAGAGGCATGTCATTGGGATGAATTGAGGCACCTTGGTTTGTGCCATCTTTTGACAGTAGTGCCAAATGGTTGCAGCATCATGTGCAACTTGATACAGTGTGGCAACATGATATATTGAGTCTTGATGCTTATTTATTTGTGAGAAACTCAGTGCAGTGACGTGTAGTGGTAGCGAGTAGATGTGCAGTGATCCATGCGTGTAGTGACAGTGATGTGCAATTGAACAATGATAACTTGATGTGTAACATTATGAAGAGATCAATTAGTGGGAACAATGATCAATAGCTACCAAGATTCGACATTTATTCTACATCTTTCTTACAGCTATTCTACATTGATTTAAAGTACAGGGGATCCAGTCTGAAAATTGTGAAATGTGATCTACTGACTCTTCTGGGTGATTGGATACACCTTTAGGTTGTGGCCTAGGAACACTTCAGGGTGGCAGGGTGGTGCTAGGGTAAGTTGTGGCATCCATTTAGTTGTGGCTGTAAACTAATAGGGAAGCGAAGCATCCTTTCTGACAACAGCTGGTAAATAGAGTGTTGGGGCACTCATCAAGTTTTGGCCTGATCTACAAGGTGTTGGGTGTCCTTCTTGTTGCATCAAGATACTAGGGTCTAGTAGCCCCCTATAGGTTGTAGCCTATGAATAGGGGGTTGATGCCTCCCTTAGTTGTAGCTGAAATCTTGATGTAATCAATTTTATTTTAAAAAGGAGAAGATAATTACTAAAGAAGCCTTCGGTGGCTTTTGAATCGGAGGGGGAGTTCCACCTAAAACTCTTTGTGCCCTTTGTTTTATCTTTTTGCATTGTTGTATGGTGTTTTATTTTGTTGATTATTCTTTATGACCATCTGAAGAAAAACAATAATAATAACTGAAGATTAATTAATGTTTTAAAAAAATTTAAAAGTGCTAATTTCTAAGAAATACTGATTCACTCCCCTCTCAGTATTTCCAACAATTATTGTTATGTAGGATCTGATTATATTATGACCCCTTAAACTCCTATATATACCAAAGAGGTTTTTTCATTTGTATCAACCAAGAATTATTCATTTATGTAATGTAAATGAGGTTTCCCCCTTGAAGAGGATAATTTTCAAGTCGTTGATCTATCTTTTCTTCTATTTTGTGAGCTGGTTACATAAAAAAAGGTCACATAGTTGATCAGAGAATTCCGAATTAAGATGAACGGGCTAAAAACTAAGTAGATATGAATATAATTTTGCTAGGTTCATATGTTTATTTAATTGCCATGGATTGGATGGAAAAACACCATGCAATATTTGACTACTATAGCAATTTTTTTTTGTGCATGGATGTTAATGGACAATAAAGAAGGGTCCAAGGTACTCCTAGGCCAACATCCATCAGGGAAATATCATCTATGCAACTAAAGAGGGATCTAGGGAGAGTAAGTCAAATCCTTGTAGGTCATTTGGAAGAAACAAACATGGATCAACAATCTAGTTTGGAAAAAAACCCAGTACTTCATGAATTCACTTATGTATTTGTAGATATACATGGATTCCCCCCAATAAGGGATATCAACTTTACTATTGATGGTTCTTGGAGTAGTTCTAGTGTCTAAACCACCATATAGTATGACTACTCCAAAGCTTAGGGAGTTACAAAGGCAACTTGAAAAATTACTGAAAAAAGGGATATATATGCCCTACTGTGTCACCATGGGGTGTGCCTATTATTTTTTTTAAGAAGAAGGATGGAACTCTGCATTTATGTATTGACTTCTGTTTGAACAAACCTGGTGGAAAATTCCATGTAATAAAATTTAATAAAGGAAAAATAAGACCGCGAGCAAGGGACATTTATTCCAAGATCAATGTTGGGCAAAGATATCCTAGTGGGCATCACTGGATGTATGTTCAGGCTAAGGAAATTGGGAAAGGCTAAGGAAAAGAAATTAAAAGCCAAAAAGGTACTTTTGGCACATTTATTTATGAAAATAAAGGAAATTAGGAGAAAAGGAAGGTAAAAGGTCACAGGTTGCATGTGAGGAGGAAATTGAAGGAAAATAATGGAAAATGAAGAAAATAGAGGCCTCATTCATAAAAAGGCTTCTAGGGACCAATTCATGACTTTTGTCAGTTCAAGCGTTTCTTAGTTCAAGTTTGGTGCTCTCTCATTATTCTCTCTCTCTCTCTCTCACTCTTGGTCACTTGGAGCTTCCTTGGAGCACTCTATCTTTGGATCAAGGAAGAAGATAAATATCAAGTAGTTTCAATAGGAATACTTGCAGGTAACCTTTTGCATGTGTGATTTCCTAGCTGGTTTGGACATGCATGGCTTTCCATGTTGGTGTATGGATCTATTATTGTCGGTGGCATGGTTTTTCTGGGTTACGACAGTGGTTTTCAGCCTAACTTTCCCTTTGTCTAGATGCCATGGTGTTGGGAAGTTTATTTTAGTTTTTGAGCTTTAGTTTATCGGATGGATTTCAGAATCTAGGGTGGAGGTGGTATCAAGGTTCAGTCCCAAAGGCCTCAGAATCCCTTGACCGGTTTTGGCAGGATACACAGTAAAGTTTGAGGGAGAAGTCTCGATTTAGCGTCTAGTGATATGGGTTTGGATTGCGGTAAAGCCTGAGAGAATGGTCCAAGTTCATGACCTAGTGATTCGGGATTGGATTGTGGTAAAGCCTGAGAGACAAGGAGACAAAAAATTCCTCAAGGATAGTGATGGATTCCAGATGGCATTCCAAGTTCATTCAGTTGTGATCCAAGCACCGATTTCGGTGTGATCATGTTTGGTGAAGATGGAGATAGTTTAACCTTTTGATTCCCTTGGTTGTTATTGGATTGTTTTTCTATGAAATCCCACATACATGCTTGGAATATGGCACATGGGTTACTGGTTGAAATTGATATTTGGTTCAACCATGTCTATGGTCAAGTGGTACATGGAAGTCCCGAACCTGGTCAGATTTTCCTATGATTAATAGAAGCTAATTTCTCTTTCTTTTGTACTTGTTTATATGTGGATTTAATGGCTATGATACCTCTAATATTTATATGGTTTAATGCTGGTTATAAGCATGGTTAAATGATGAGTTCATGTCATGGTTATTTCATATATTTACTTGTAATTGTTAAATGGATGGATGAAACACCTAATTGATGATATAATAGTCCAATGGAGAAGGAGGTGGTCCTTCTGGTTATGTTAAATCATAAGTTCTTTCAGTCATTTATGCTCTATCTTGTATCCTAGACTTGTAGGTTTGCATTGATGCCAAGTGTTTGACAGAATGTTAGTCCCGGTTGGGGATGATCAAGCCTACTATTGAGGTTGATTTTGAGTATTCAATATTGTTATCATGTCTTTGAATGATTCTGAAGGTTGTAACAACTTTTGGGAAGAGGCCATGATTCTGGGCTAGAAAAGTGGCTCAAATCTCAGGGTCACTGGCGCAGGTCTATTGAGAAAAGTCCATAGTCACTGGCATAGAGGCCTATGAGAGTGACTTTGAGTTTCTAGTCGTTTTCTTTCCTATGGCATGAGAGTTATTCTGGGTTAAAAGGTTTAAATCATCAGTGGGACTTAGGGACAAGTTGTTTGAGTGTCTGACATGTCTCCTAAGGGTGTTTTGCTGATGTGGATGGGTTTTTTTGATATGACCCGTCGATTCCATTTGCTTAAGGTCACCTAGGATATTGAATCCCTTAGTAACCTCTCTCCTCACATGTTTTCGCGACTGGATGGTTGCTTGGGTGGACCTGGGAGGAGCGGGTGTTACATCTGACAATTCAATAAAGTCACCACTAGAAACAAATACCCATTGCCAAGAATTAATGATCTATTCGATTAAATCTATGGGGAAACATATTTTCTAAAATTTATTTAAGATTTGAATATCACTAGCTATAAATTAAAAAGATATCAATAAAACCACATTCCGAACTCATTATGGGCATTTTTAGTTCGTTGTGGTGCCCTTTGGTTTAACCAATGGACTAAGAGTTTTTATGTGTCTAATAAATAGAGTGTTTAGGGAGTATGTGGACAAATTTGTTATTTTTTTTTCTTGATGATATTTTCATATACTTCAAGTCAAAAAAAGAGGACCAACAAAATTTTTGAATTGTACTATAGGTACCCAGGGAGAATAAACTCTATGTTAAGATGAGAAAATGTTCTTCTTACTAGAGTCAGATCCATTATTTGGGTCATATTATCTCAAAAGAGGGAATAATTGTGGATCCACATAAAAGTAAGGCTATTAGTGAATGGCCAATGTCAAGGAATGTCATAGAATTCTGGCCTGTCACAGGCTTGGTTCAACACTATAGAGGTTTTATTGAAGGTTTCTCCAAGATATTGCACCCCATTACATCCTTACAGAAAAAGGGTGTGAAATTTTAGTGGATACTTCAATGTTAAGTAATTTTTCAACAATTAAAAAGGATTATTAACCAAAGTTCTAGTATTAAGAATTACTAATCCAAATGTGGATTTTCTGGTATGCAGAGACACATGCAAGGAGGGGTTGGGTGGTGTGCTCATGCAAAATGGACAAATAATTTGTTATGAATCTAGAAAATTAAAGGAGCATATAGAAAACTAAAGGAGCATGAAAAGAATTATGTTGCTCATGATTTGGAAATTGCAGCTATTTTCGACACACTTAAAATGTGGAGGCACTGTCTTATGAGCTTAAAATTAGAATTGCAAACATATCACAACGACATTTATTTGAGGGGCCAAATTTGAATGAACGGAAAATGAGATAGTTGGAATTATTAGAAGAGTACAAGTTTGAAATTAAATACATTAAGGGATAGAATAATTGGGTGTTTGATGCACTCAGTTGGAGAGTGCATTGTATGCATGACACAACAATTAGTAGTTATGAAACAAATTTGGTAAGCAAAATTTTACAGGCTGGAAATTTAGACCAACAGTATTTGGTAATTGGAAATAACCTACATCAATGTACAACAATTTTTTTTTTCAAGATTATGATATGGTTGTAGAAGGAACACAATTACCAATCTAGCTAGAACTTTACCAAGTTCTCACATTTTTAGAGGTAGCAAAAACTCATTCAATTTTGAAAATTGTTGATTCAAAATACACCTTTTTTATGAGCATATTTTTGAGATTTTACATTTTCTTTACGCACATTTTTTTTACATGTTAGTGTTTTTCATGCCAATTTTGAAAAGTGTTAATGCATAATCAACCCCTTTTTTGGGCTTATTTTTGACACTTTAAATTTTTTGATATATTAAGTATGGATAATTTTTTTGAAATGTTTGTGATTTTCATGTGGATTTTGATTTTGTTTTTTGGTACATTTTTGACACTTTAAATTTCCTTATGTCCTAAGTATGTATAATTTTAATAAAATGTTTATTATTTAACCATTTTTCAAGTTGTCATATTCCTCTTCTTGTTTTTCATCCTAAGATGCTTTTTTTTAAGGGTTTTCCAAACTTGTGTTGTTTGTTTTCTCTGTAATGTTTTTTTATAATGAAATTTTAATTTTTTTTTGTAAATTTAAAAAAAAAAAAGAATTTAATATTTTGAAGTTAGGATTTTTTATGTATTGTTAATTAATACTCCAATACACATAAAATAATTGTCACAAAAAAAAATAAGTTTAAGCACTTGGAAAAAAATACACAAGTTTTGCATATAGATATAATTAAGAAGTTACATATTTTGGTACCTTTTCACTAAAAAAGACATGATAAATAAAATATTTTTATGAAAAAAAATTGAAAAGCTGGAAAAATAGCAAATTTTATGAAATTTTTATGAATTTTATATCCAAAGATTTGAAGATATTTTTTCTAACAAAAATGATTCACATAAAATTTTAAGTAAACATAACAAAAAAAATTAAGAAAAGTCTTTCAGTATAAATCACATAAGAGAAATTTTTGGCCGATGCGTTTCGAACCAACGAGTGTGGTTCATCATCAGGACCAGATGAAGAGACAGACCATGGAAAATGCTTAAATAGAGAGCAATGTAGAGACCATAATTTCAAGTAACGACTATATTTGAACAATACTATTTATATTATGATATTAATTTATTAATATATTAAAAACAAATATTATTAAGTAACAGCTAGTTTTTGAAAAATAATATTTACATTATGATATTAATTTATTAAAAGAAAAGATTAATAAGTAACGCCCTAGAAATTGAAAAAAGACCCAATAATTTGAATAGAAACAATGGTTGGATTATTAGTAGAAGTTGGGTCCCTATCCTGTCCTCCTAGTTTTTAGGTTTCTTTCTGGGATTTATTTTGTTTGTTTATATATCTATGTAGGTATTGGTGTCCTTTATAGAGTATTTGTTGTTGATTTATTCTTCATTAGAGTTTATATTCTTGATCCTTCGTGCTTTCTTAAGTATTTTATCGTCCTATTCGTTCTTAACTCCTTTAGTATTTTTGTTATTTGTTTAATGGGCCTCAACCCCATATTTTATTGTTGACCCTGTTTTATTTATTCTTACTTTTTTTAATATATGATATATATATATATTATATAATATAGATATATATATACTATATATAATTAATATCTTTTGGCTTGGTGTATATTTTTTGTTTTATTTTATTTTTTTCATAGTTATTTTTATTTAAGTTTATTTTATTTTCATTATTTATTTTTATTTATTAAAATAACTTAAGAAAACATTAAAAAAAATTATTTAAAATTTGGAAAAAACTATTTAAAAGAATCTAGAAAGCATTTAAAAAGAAATTAAAAGAAATTATATTATTATTTTTTTACATAAAAAAAACAGATTTCCCGCTTTCAGACCCACCAGCTAGTGGAGGGCCAATTATGGGAATCAACATTTCAATAGCAAGGGGCTGAATGACCGCTGTAGGGTCGATGGAACAATATGAATGCTACTCAGTTGGTCGTTCAACCCTTTACCAGCCGGGGGTCGAACGACTGACCTTGCGTCGGTCGTTCGACCCTTGGTTGGCAGAGGGTCGATTCCAGGAATCGGTCCTTGGGAAACCAATTTGCGAGTCGGAGCCCGAAGTGCCAACTTAGGTCTAGTAGAGCCATGTCGAATGTGGCTCTGCCGACCCTGCGGTGGTCTTTCGACCCCCGGCTAGAGGAGGGCCAAATGGTCACTATAGGGTTGGAAGAGGGCTACATGGCCATCGTAGGGCCGACAAAGCTGACCTCCAGTGTTCATTCAGCCCTTGGCTAGCGGAGGGTCAATTCTAAGAATCAAACCTCAGCCAACTTGGGGCTAGTTATTGTTTTTTAATTTTTTTATTATATTTTTTATTTTTTTTTTTCCTATTTTTATTTTAATCTCTTCTCTCTCTCTCTCTTATAATATATTATTCAATGTTTTTTTCATTCATTTTAAATATTTTTTTATTGTTTTTTAATCCAATTTGCTTTATTTATTTGTTTTAATTTTTTTTCTTAAATTACGTTTTTTTAAATATTTTTATATTTCTTAAGTTATATATTAATATATATTATATATTATATATATAATATATTATATCATATTAAATTTTTATTTTTTACGAGTTTAATTTTTGGTTGTTTTACAATTTTTTTTATGTTTGTTTTTTCTTAGTGCCTTTTTAAATATTTATTTTATCTTTTGTTAATTTTTTATTTTATGTTTTAATTATATATATAGTTTTATTTACCTTATTTTTTTATTTTAAGACTTTTTGTGTTTCCCTTGTTTTGCTTTTGTTTTGTTTTGTATTTTTCATTTTTACTATTTATTTATTATTTTGTTTTATTTTATTTTTTTTGTACAAGCTCTGTGTTGATCCTTGACCAACACCCCAACCTTATTATGTGTCAATTTGATAGTTGATTTTAAAGTTTTCAGTATAATGGATCAAGTGCACCCCCATAGTGTGTAATTTCATGGTTGATTTTTGAGTTTGCATTGCCATGGGTCGAGTTTTCCTACACTGCATGTCAAATTGATGGTTGATTTTTAGATTTTCGTTGCAACGTGTCAAATTGTATTAGACTAAGATTTTAAAATAGATATACTTTTAGCATTTAAAAAAGAAATTACTCATAGTATAATGACTCTTTCATTTAGGTGTTTATTTTTAAAGTTTTTTTTTTTGTTATATAACTTTTCCATAATGTCATGCTTGAAATATGTTGAAAACATAAGGTTTTTTGTAGGCATGATATTTGGTTTTAATTCCATGGTTGAAAAATTGTCAAACTTTTAATGTTTTTTGGAGTCATGATATTTTATCTTTAATTGTATGTTTTAAAATAGTTTTAAGTATTTTTATCTTTAATGCCATGGCTAGAAATTGTTAGAATTTAAAGTCTTTTCAGAGACATGATATTTTATCTTTAACACCATGGCTGAAAATTGTTGGAAGTTTAAGGCTTTTTAGAGACTTGATATTTTATTTTCAATGCCATGCCTGAAAACTGTTGGGCTTTTTGGGTTTTTCAGAGTCATGGTATTTTATCTTTAATGCCATTGCTAAAAAAGTTGAAAACTTACCCCGAAAAAAAGGTTGTTCGAACATCAACACTTTTCGTTTTCATGGTGTTTTTTGCAGAAAAAGAAATGTTCTTCACTGTTATTTTAAAAAAATGTTGAAAATTTACCTTGAAAAAAAGTGTCATTCCAAAACAAATACTTTTCATTATCGAGCTGTCTTTTCATGTTTTTTTGGGACCTTTTAGCTAGAGTTCTCATTTTGAGGTCACAATTCCCATTTGATTGGTAACTTTGTTAAGGCATTCTTTTATATAAAGGTAGACTTTATGTGCCAAATGTACCAGCGATGAAAGATATGGTTTTACAAGATGTTGAGAATGCAACAAGATGATGGAGCTTAGTGGAAAGGAGTCACCTTCACTAAGTGGGCCCACATGCAAATTATGTCGCAAAGTCTATTTTTAGACATATGGATCATGTCTATGAGTTGTAGGATGCTGTTTATGGATGATTGGTCAAGTTGGCAAAAATAGATGGACTTCTATTTTTAGACAACAGCAATGACACTGTCAAGT
>APFE030942736.1:1226-30618 GCA_000404065.3 Pinus taeda
GTCAAGGAAGTGCTTCTTCAAGCACACCACAGGGATCTGAAATACCCTCAAGTTCGGATGGAACTCCAAGCACATCAAGAAGACCAAGATTCAGAAATCTGAATGAGATTTATGAACAGGGAGAGGTAAGTACCAATACCGGTCTGAATTCATTATTCGCTTTATATTGTCATGTTGATGACCCAGTTCATTTTGAAGATGTTGTAAATGAAGATAAATGGATTGAAGCAATGAATGAAGAAATTGGTGCAATTGAAAAGAGTAAAACATGGTAGTTAGTGGACCTCCCTGAAGGAAAAGATGCCATTGGAGCTTAGTGGGTCTATAAGACCAAAAGCAATGTTGAAGGCAAGATTGATAGGCACAAATCAAGACTTGTTGTGAAAGGTTACAAGCAGCAACAAGGCAGAGACTATGATGAAACCTTTGCACCAGTAGCAAGGATGAAAACAGTCAGAACAGTGTTGTCTATTGCAGCACAACACAAATGGAAGATTTATCAGATGGATGTTAAATCTGCATTCCTGAATGGAGTGTTAAAAGAAGAGGTTTATGTTGAACAACCTTCAGGTTATGAAGTTGCTGGCCAGGAGCATAAAGTTTGCAAACTGAAGAAGGTTCTTTATGGGCTGAAGCAAGCTCCAAGAGCATGGTACAGCAGAATAGATGCTTATCTGATTGAGAATGGGTTTGATAAGTGCGATGGTGAACCCACACTCTACATAAATGAGAATGACGGTAAGATTATTATTGTTGTTTTATATGTAGATGATCTGATTTTTACTAGCAATGATGCTTCTCTCATTGCTGATTTCAAAGCAGTCATGAAAAGTGAATTTGAAATGACTGACTTGGGCTTCTTAAGATATTTTCTTAGAATTGAAGTAGACCAAAGTGAAAATGGTGTTTTCATTTCTCAAGATAAATATGTAGAAGCAGTGTTGAAAATATTTAACATGCAGAACAGTAAGGCAGCTGTGACTCCAACTGTAGTAGGGTTGAAATTGACCAAAGAAGATAGCAGCAAGGATTTTGATCCAAAATTGTACAAGAGCATAGTTGGCAACCTTATGTACTTAACTGCAACTAGGCCAGACGTTATGCACGCTGTGAGTTTAATCTCCAGATTTATGGAAAGACCGAAAGAGACTCATTGGCAGGCAGCCAAGAGGATTCTAAGGTATGTGAATGGAACGAAGGGTTTTGGTATTTTATACTCCTCTTCTGAAAGTTTCATGTTGACAGGTTACACTGACAGTGATTGGGCTGGAGTGTTGATGATAGGAAAAGCACATCGGGATATGTGTTTCATATGGGATCGGGAGCCATCTCATGGGCTTCCAAGAAGCAACCGGTTGTGTCTTTGTCAACAGCAGAGGCAGAGTATGTGGCAGCAACAGCGATAGCATGCCAAGCGGTGTGGCTGAGAAGAGTTCTCAGAGATTTGTGTCATGAACAGGAAAATGGCACAACCATTTACTGTGACAATAGCTCAGCAATAGCTTTGTCTAAAAACTCTGTTTTTCATAAAAGAACAAAGCACATAGATACCGAATTTCACTTCATACGTGAATTGGTTAACAATGGTGAGATTGTTTTGTAGCACTGCAGAACAGAGGATCAGCTAGCTGACATCTTGACAAAACCGTTGGGAAAGAAAAGTTTTGATCATTTCAGGAAATGCCTGGGTATGCAGAAAAACCCAGCAGTTGAAATTAAAGGGGAGTGTTGGAATGATAATTTAAACTGCCGTGGAGCGACAGCGACTGCAGCAAACTGTTTCCAGAAAACCTCCATTTGAGCTCCCTGTGATGTAATCAAGTCGCAGATCGCATATTGCACATTTTCTTGTTAACCTTCGTTGCATCACTTCTATTGTCTGCGATTGCGATTTCGTGATGCGATCTGATCGCATATCGCAAATCGCATGTTTCAAATAGTTATGGCAGCGGTGGAACATCTTTTTTTTTCCTCCGATGCAATGGTGCGATGTTGTGATGGGCACGCATTAAATTCAGATAGGATATTTTCAGCTGTGTAATTAATGATATTTACGGCGGTTGGTAAATGTAGGTGAAATTTTTAATTTTATTGTTTTTTATTTTACGGAAGTATGGGCACGAGCAACACGTATCAAAGATATTTTTGTGTTGTTCATTATATATATGAAAATGCAATGGCAGATATGTGATATAGAGAGAGAGTAGAACCAAAAAAAAGGAGAGCCTTTTTCTGCAACGCACAGCAGTGTTGAAACTCTAATTTTTCTGAGATAGTGAAATTAGTTTCTGGAACTGAAGCGTTCCTGTTGTAATCCCTCTGAGTAGAGGAAGAATATTTTGTAACAGTCTTTATTTTGTTATGATTAAGATCCTGAATCAAAACAGAGCATTGTTCTCTGTGCAAATTCTTTTTGTGGTTGAAATTAACAGAAATTTCCAGCAATAAATTCATTAGCTTATATCCGAAAGTTGTAAGATATGTTGGAACATCAAATATTTTCCTTACAACTATTCCTAGAGAACAAAATGCTTTTTCACCATGCTAAAATGGAACTCTCCCTTAATGGAATGAGAAAATAAATTCATTAGCTTAACTCTCAAGTTCTTGCTTCAGAAGTTTCCTCCTCCTCTACTAACATGACTACTCTTGATAATAATGGCCTTGCAACTCATGCTGCCTGTAAGAGGTCTCAAAACCTAAGAGGATCAGATGCTAATGGTCAAGGCAGCTAGTGATGTCCACTACATTACTCGGGGATCAATTTTGGTTTTGTATCTGACTTTATGCTAAATATTTTGGGTTTTAATGTGTTTTTTAATAGTCTTCTATTAGGTTTTTTTTTATAGAATATACAGTTATCGTCTCTTTTATCTTAAGTAGTTAGTAATTCTGGGAGGCAGTAAATTTTTTTTGTTCACTTCATTGAAGATGTGTTTATTGTCTGCGACAATAGATGTAAGGGATTTGGGCCCTCTCCCAGTGTTAATTATTAATAGAAATGATACTATGCGTTTTGATGAAAAAATAACAATAAGAAATCTATTATAGATTCAAAATTTAGAACTCTCAAAAAACGCAAATACCAGGATGACTAAAGCTAACATAAAAATAACAATAATAAATCTATGATAGATTCACAATTTAGAACTCTCAAAAAATGCAAATACCAGGATGACTAAAGCTAACATAAATAAAGATACACAAGATTCTAACATCAGCTCGTGAATTTTCAATGAAGGCTAAAAATGGAACTCCATGGCATCAAATTTCTAATTGAAGACCAAACAAAAAAAAGAATTCAATATGAACGGATTCTGAGCCTTGCTCATGTTAGTTATACATGAGTACTTATTATAACAATGGGGTCGACAATATCCAAGTGAAGGAAGAATATATCCAACTGGAGGAGTAAGTACATAGGATAGACAAGTTTCATGTGTGAATTGGAGGGTAGGCTGATGTGTGATGTGACATGGCTTTCGATGTCATCTCGGAAGAAGAATCTTGGACGAAATTCCAAGGGATGGTTTTTAAGACCATTCAAAGATCATCTCTCCAAGAAGATGTGGAAGGTGGAGATCAGTCTTGTTATGTGAACCGTTGGATGGATGATAATTGGAAGTGATAATAAGTGAGCTTGTGGGCCATATCAAAACTTGAATTGTGGAAGTATTTAAATGGGACTCTGAAAAATCTCCAAGATGTGCCTGCTAAAATTACATGGAAACTGTAGAATCTATGCGAACATGATTAGTTTTATACGACGATATTGACGTCCCCATTTTGGCAGATAATTGGACTGTTATATTTGAATAATGGGGGGCAGTGGGGCTTATGATGTCAGTTGTGGTAGGGGAGTATTCTTCTATCAAGTTTCCACCCCTTCCATCTAATGAATAATATCCACCCATCCAAATCAATAGTATGCTCGAGGCTATGGTCTCATTTGGCATATTTCAAGTGGGGTCCTTATATCGTGGTCCCTCCCCACCCATTGAACGACTATTATTTGCCTAGCCAAAACGACGGTTGGCGGGTGGTATGGTATAATTTCGTAAAATGAAAGGAGGAGAAAGGGGTGGTCTTATTATCGCAAGGTAAAACAAATCTAGCATGTCTTAAATTTGTTTTTAGCATAGAAATAAGCATTGCAAAGTAAAACAAATCTAGTGCATGCTCTCTTCAGAGGAAGTTCTTAGTAAAAAAATAAACATTTTGTGGTAAAAAAAATCTATCACATGCTAGATCTTTTTATAGAAAAAACAAGAATTATAAGATTAACACACAAGAAAGCATTGCAAGGTAAATAAATCTAGGAAGTGTGAGATGTGTTTCTAGCACAAGCAAATGCATTGCAAGGTAAAACAATTATGGCACACAATAGATTTGTTTTTAGCACAAGAAAAGGTATTCTAAAGTAAAACATATCTATCATGCACTAGATTTCCTTTTGGAAAACAAAATATTCACAAAGTAAATTGAATTTAGCAAAAACTAGATATGTTTATAGCATCAACATCATCATTACACTTTAAAACAAATGTATTGTCTAGTAAATTTACTTCTACAACAAATAATGCACCCGCAGTGTTGTCTTTATTTTCTTCGTAAAAATTGAACAAAAAAAACTCCAAGCAACATTTCCGGTGCTGTCAACTCGCCATGTGTTTTCACCCTTCGATTTTTCTCATGAGAGGAAAACACTTTCAATCTTCTTTTCTCTTTTAAAAAAATTAAACGAAATTTCACCAAACATGTTGTCGCACAATTTCATAAAGCTATCACGATTCCCCACTCTATCTCCCTCATAAGTGAGAAGCCAGGGCTTCTCCTTTTTCCACCTAGTTCTTACATGAATTCCTCCTGACTCCAACTAACCTACCGAACTGTAGGTTGGGTCACTACTTTGAATTTCGTTGGGACTTATGCCGACTGGTATAACTACTTGGTGGACACAAGGTTGGGGATGGGCTGAAATTATTTGTCTCTTTCAAAGTTTACAAAGGGGCCGACCTTTGATTAATGGTCCTGTATTATTTGTCGATGTTTCGAGTCTAGACCAAGACTCATCATCACGACTCATTTATAGAGAAGTGAAAAGAGTGTTATAAATATACTATAGGTGGGTTATCAAGTAGATATTCAACATGTTGCTCGATTGTTTGAGGAAGTATAGATCTGATTCCTTTCTCTGTATTTTAACCCTTGTTTTCTCAAGATTACGTATCTCTTTCCAATTTCTGTGGTATGGTTTTTGAGAGACTAAATTCCGATATTCCACGGTATTCATATTTTATTTGTCGATGGTTTGAGTCTAGACCAAGACTCATCATGAGGACTGATTTACAGAGAAGTGAAAAGAGTGTTATAAATATAGTATAGGTGGGTTATCAAGTAGGTATTCAACATGTTGCTCGATTGTTTGAGCAAGTATAGATCTGATTCCTTTCTCTATATTTTAACCCTTGTTTTTTCGAGATTACTTATCTCTTTCCAATTTCTGTGGTATGGTTTTTGAGAGACTGAATTCGAATATTCCACAGTATTCATCTTTTATTTGTCGATGTTTCGAGTCTAAACCAAGACTCATCATTAGGACTAATTTACAGAGAAGTGAAAAGAGTGATATAAATATAGTAGAAATAGGGGTGATCGATAAACAGAGAGACTAATTAAAACGAGCAGGCATAATATGGACTTAATAATAGCGACGGGGTGATCGATAAATAGAGAGACTAATTAAGACGAGCAAGCATAATATGGACTTAAAAATAGCGATGGGGTGATTGATAAACAAAGAGACTAATTAAGATGAGCAGGCATAATATGGACTTAACAATAGCGATGATAGAAAGCTTTGGTATTCGAACTTACTTCTGATTAAATTCAAAGACTTCTAAACAACAGATCTGAACAATAGATCTTCTCCTCAACCAAACATGCATTCGCAACTACGACCTCTCTCCACGGGTCTTCAAATGCCTTCGCCTTACAGTTCCAAGTTCTTTTGGATTATAAGAACTGTCCTCACACAGGCGGCCTAGTAGGCTTCGATATTAATAAAAGCAAGCAGAATACAAAAGGCTTATTACAATATGAGATCTCAGAGTTCTCTGTCAAGCGATGATCTGAACTTCTGAATCTCTCTCTTTTATAGACTCCCTAACTTTACTGTTCTAAACTATATGACAAAACAGAAATAATTGAGGGTCCTTTCGGCATATTTTTGCCGATGGTGTCTACTCAACTTTTCTGGTACAAAAGATTCTACCATGGCCCTATCGGGCTCCTATCTGAATCATAATAATTATCAAGATCAAATTCATCCGAAGAATCATGCGCTGGCCTAGACGCATAGAGCATCTTTTGGTACTGACATTCCATCAACTTGGAGTACTCTTCGTCCCAATCGATATCTCATGAGTCTTGGGCATCCGTGAGTGCGTCATATAAAGTAGATTCCGTTGCTTTTCCTTTTCCTTTGGCATCTTCATCTAAAATTATTGTCCTCTTTGATGATGCTTTAGATGAATCTCCCTTTTCCATATTTGTCTTTATTCTATGGAGGCCCTGTTGCTAAGGTGTGTACATAGTCGCTTGTTTCTCCCACTTGTTAAGGAAAGATAAAGGGCTAATGTCGATAGCTAGGAACGAATCTTTAAAGACATGTCAGACTGTGGGTGACCTTTGTACTGCCAATTCAATGTCATTTAAGAGTTGCCATTTAAAAATTTGAAACATATTGGTGGAACTCTCGATTGCATGTTGAACCCATTCTCTTCAATTATTATGCATAAAATCTTTGTTTTCCAGCCTAATTCGAAAATCATTGATGTACAGATTCTGTTTGAAATTATCAAGCTAATAATATGGATTACATTGTTATTCCAATTAGGTGAAATAACATTGATACTTACCAAAGCCTTTTGATTAATCATAAATCTTAATGCCTTGGGTTCTCCATGTAAATCATCCATATTTTGTAGAACCTTTATTTTTTTTGTCAACTTTAGATTTCCAAATTCATTGAACCATCCAGCATGCTTCTTAATCATTTCTTCATTATTGCTGGTCTCGATTTCTCCGATCCTTCCATGAGTAGAAACCTGTGCAAAAGGATTAGGGTCAATACTTTCTCTTAACCTAAGACTGTGATAATCCCAAGGGGATGAGAAATTTTTGAGATATTGCAGCATCCTTTGAATGCACTGAGATATCCTAGTGGTTGGCTTTTTCCTGCAGAAACCATCTTTTATCTCCCAGTCAGCAAATCCCTCAAAAATTTCATATTGAGGAAAAGTATCATTTGCTGCATAATTCTCTTCAATCCTTTGCAGAAAGGATGCTTCCAATTCCTCAAAAATATCTGGGATTTTTAAAGATAGAATATATTTTCCTAATTCAGGCTTAATAGGAATGTTTTCAAGATCTAAAATTTTTGCTCCTATGAAAATGCTGAGAGCAAAATCAATCCCTCCAATAAGTTGATAAAAATTCAAAACCTTGAGGGTCCTTACCATTTGTTCAGTATATTCACTAGACCATAGATCTGAGAGACTTATAAAAAATAATTTTACCTTCATGCTAGGCAAAGGATATACCTTTACCAATTCAGCATCTAGGCCTAAAGACATACCTACATTCTTGGATTGCCATGCTTGGCATTTTCGGATCCAAGTGTTTCTTCTCAGTCTCATTCCCTCAAATTTTTTGATTTCTTCTGCAAGATGGCTTGCATGTCCTTCAAGTAGCCTGAATCTATCAACAAATGTATAAAAACTACCATCCTATGGTCCTTTACCTGGGATGGTAAAACAGGAACCTGGACAAGTCATGAATGCTTTATTCATATCCTTGGTTAATGAATCTGTCAAATAATTTGAATTACCTGGGATCCATTCGAATTCAAAATCAAACTGTTGGAACCAAATCTACCATGCAAGAATTCTTCCCTTTGCAACCTGTCTTGATATTTTGGCAGATAAAAAGTATTTAAAATTCTTGGAGTCTGTTCGTTTTAAAAATTTCACAGGAGTAAGATATAACTCAAACCTTTGTATCCCATTGAATATAACTAGTGTTTCTTTTTCTGCTATAAAATAATTCTTCTAGCTGGGTGTGAATTCACGTGATGCATAGGCACAAAGTCTTTCTTCACCTTTCTCCCTTCATTCAAAAAGAACGACTGCCCAAAAATTCAAAGAAGCATCAGTTTGGAGAATAAGCAAGCCATCACTTGGTGGTTGGAGCTTTGGCAATTGATGAAATTCTACTTTCAACTGTTTAACGGCCATTGTTGCTTCTAGTGACCATCCCTCTTTGAGATGTTTCCTGATTGGAGCTGTTTTCTTTGTCAATCTTGGGATGTACTTGTGAATATAATTCAGGACTCCTAAGAATCTTTGAATTGTTTTTGTATCTTTCAATTCATCTATAAATTGTGTTAATTTGGTCAATACATGTGGTTGCATTTGAATTGCACTATTAAATACATGAATTCCCAAAAAATCTACACTGTCTTGAAACAAAGTCATTTTTCTTTCTGATAAAACTATGCCATGCTGCTGAACCTCTTTTAGAAAAATCTCTAAATGCTCTAAATGGGTTTTTACATCTGGACTATGAATGAGAATATCATCAATATATGTAACAATAAAATCATACTTGGCAAAAATGAAATCCATTCTTCTTTGGAAGAATGCAGGGGTGTTTTTCAGACCAAATGGAACAACTTTCCATTGGTAAAACCCGGCTGGACAAATAAAAGCAGTTTTATGCTGATCATCTTTCTGTATTTGAATATGATAATATCCAGACTTCATATGAAATTTGTTGAATACCTTGCTATGATGTATTTTCTGCATTATGGTTTCTGGCCTTGGCAGTGGATAATTAAAACTCTGAGTGATTGCATTTAGGGGTTTATAATTTATCACCATTCTAGGCTTTCCCCTAACTATCTTAGAATGCTTTCTTAACAAAAACGTTGAACAAGAGTAATGAGACTCACTTGGCTCAATGAGCTGCATTTGTAACAATTCTTTAATTTGTCTCTTTATTTCTTGCTCATCTGAAGGAGTGCAGGGAATCAATTTCCCTTTGACTCCATTATCATGCAAGGTTACAATTTCTTGCATTGGACTTTCTGCTTCCCAAAACTATTGTGGATTTTCTGAGCAGCTTTTTAGAAGTCTTTGATGGATATCATTTTGTTCTGTAGACCAATTGGGATCTATGCATTCCATTTGTTTTTCTTTAGATTCTGCTCTTGACTCATAAATTTGTAGAATTTCCTGCCAGTCGTCAGAATCTTTTAATAGGGGTGATCGATAGGGGTGATAGTCCAAACCTCTTTCCAGTTGACCAATGCAATACATCCTAAATTAAGACAACCAGTTTTAAAAGATTATGTTGCTGTAGGAATAAGCAATGCCCAAGTATAAGGTGTTCATTATGACAAAGAAGCTTTGCCTAATGATTGGTATATCCAATATAAATCTCTGGCATCTGCAAATAGTTCTAATAGTTCCATTAAAAGAATGTCTGTATCAGATGGTTGTGTTAGAATTCTTCCAAACAGACCAAAAGTACCAAGGCCCATAGTCATGCCATAAAAACGTGTGTTACCAGCAATCCAAGAAAATGAACAACCTCTTGTCAATGGAAGAAAATCCTTTTATCATCATATTCCTGCACCAGATGAAACTATTTCTTCCACCAGTATACCACTATCTACAAATCAATTGTACATACCAGAAGAAAAACCTTTTTTTGCTGTAAATAAAATGTTTAGAACATATGTAAATTGTTTTCCACCTGTTGAAGAATTCCAGTTTGCAAATCGCAGATTTGTAAAAGGAGGAAAATGGCCGCCAAAAACAAAATTCAGTACTTCTTCATCTAATACCAGACAACCAGCAACAAGAGCTGACTACGCTCCTTTACTAGAACAAAATTCACAAAATCCGAATGACATGGACCAGGTATACCAGATAGGAAACTATTTAACCACCTCGTGTGCTCATGTTGAAGATGTTCTAGATGACTTAGGCAAACAAGCTAATTTGATGAATGCTAATATGAAATTTCTCTATGATGAGCAACAATTAGAAAAGCTAGAGAAGGAAGAAAGAAGAAGAAGGAGACATAAGAAGAAGGCCAAAGAAATTCCTAAGTTTCACATAGATATGAGTGCACCCAATTATTGGGATTAAGAAGAAGAAGAATCAAAAGAAGCAGTAAGTGCAACTAGTGCAAAAGAGTCCACTTCTAAAAGCACTGGAAAGCTAACCAGTGAAAGAGAAACATATAAAACAGATAAACCTTTTGTTTCGAAGAAAGAAGTGATGACCCTTGAATAAGCTACCTCCAAATTTCCTTCTTTTATCTTGCCATCAACAAATAACCAGAAAAAGGCTCATATCCTAAAAGAAGTAAATAAGTATCCATGTGTTGAAGAAGACCTGTATGCTACCAATACGAGTGGCTATATTCTAGATTTGGATAATTCGTCAAATCCTGGAGAATCAATCCATGCAGGTTACTACAAAATTATATAATGTGTTCATCATGGTTCTAGCAGAAAAACGCATGACTGGTATATTCTATGATTGGTGGATGGGACCATTCGAAGAACAGAGAAGAGCCGTCATGGAAGCCAGATTGTCTACATTAGAGTTATTGCTAAAGACACAATTCATGCCAGAACCAGTTGATGAGAAAAAACAATTGATAATAGACCTCAGTCGAATGGAATTAAAAGATTTGAAATACTTTGATCAATTCAATAAAAATTTCATGGCTAAGGTTTTCAAAGCTAATCTCTCAAATGATGTGGCTCGAAAAATTTATTTTTTGTCAAAATTACCAGGCAATCTAGGAGACCTCATTATGAAAGATCTAGATGTACAGAACAAAAGACTAGATCAAGTTTATTGGGTTAACCTTCTTTTCAGAATCACAGAGAAAGTCAAATACTTATGCTGGCAGAAGAAGGTACATGACATCACACCCAATTCCGATGTCTGAAAAATAATGCTACCACGGACACCATTCAAAACGAAGAAGAAAACAAAGAGGTATGGTATATTTAAACCCAAGAGAGTCTCAAATCCAAGAAATCCATTTCGCAGATATAAATTTTTGAAGAAAAGATTAAGACCAAGAAACAATAATTGTTGTTTCATTTGTAAAAAAGAAGGACATTTCGCACGAAAGTGCCCACAAAATTCATCAAGTAAACTTAAAGCCTCTATAGATATAGAAGAGTTTCAAGATGATTAGTCCATAGTAGAATCAGAAGATGATATTTCAGATGTATATATTTTGACTGAAATATCAGATGCAGAAGAGAAGTAAGAATGTGTTCAGAAGATGAATTTCTGTATATCCTATTCAAATGATGATTTTTCAGAAGAACTCCATTATAGTGAAGAAGAAAGTGACATTGAAGTCACCAGTGAAACATCAAATGATTCAGAAGATGAATCCGCAAGTTCACAGTCAGAGCAGTCAGTGCAAAAGGGTAAGCAACCTGTGTTACCTTTTCCTGAAGTAAATGCTTTTTTTCCATTTCAGAAAAGAACTACAGCCTCAGCGAGTCTTCCACAACGAGAGACTACTAGAACAAAAGAAAATACTTTGTTAAAGAATATAGTCAAGACTAATAGCCTTATTTATATCCCAGTTCAAGTTCAAGTAAAAAATGAATGGATATATGTTGATGCATTCATCGATACCAGTGGATCGAATAATTTGGCTAGACCATCTTTGTTTAAATCTCTGTGGAAACCATTGCAAAATATACTGGTATCTGAAACAATAGGAGGAACTGTGAGTCTAACTTATTATTTAGAAAATATTCCATTAAAATTTGGGGGGATTATAGTCAAGATCTCTGCAATACAACATTTTGATCCCTCAGCTAGTTTAATGTTGGGAATGCCATTCTTAAATTCTATGCTTCTAGTAACAACCAGCCAAGATAAGCTGATTATAAACCTAAAAAAGAACTATTGTTGTACCTAGATTGTTTATTACAAATTCAAAAGCAAGACATGAAAATAGCCAGAAAAGGGTAGGAGTCAGAAAGCCATTAATATATTCTAACGACTAGCAGGAAGTTCTACAAATTTATGAGTCAAGAGAAGAATCTAAAGCAAAACAAATGGGATGCATAGATCCCAATTGGTCTACAGAATGAAATGATATCCATCAAAGACTTCTAAAAAGCTACTCAGAAAATTGACAATAGTTTTGGGAAGTAGAAAGTCTAATGCAAGAAATTGTAACCTTGCATGATAATGGAGTCAAAGGGAAATTGATTCCCTGCACTCCTTCAGACGAACAAGAAATAAAGAGACAAATTAAAGAATTGTTACAAATGCAGCTCATTGATCCAAGTGAGTCTCATTACTCTTTTCTAGCATTTCCGGTAAGAAATCATTTTGAGATAGTTAGGGGAAAGCTTAGAATGGTGATAAATTACAAACCCCTAAATGCAATCACTTAGAGTTTTAATTATCCACTGCCAAGGCCAGAAACCATAATGTAGAAAATACAACATAGAAAGGTATTCAACAAATTTGATATGAATTCTGGATATTATCAAATTCAAATACAGAAAGATGACCACCATAAAACTGCTTTTATTTGTCTAGTCGGGTTTTACCAATGGAAAGTTGTTCCATTTGGTATGAAAAATGCCCCTGCATTCTTCCAAAGAAGAATGAATTTCATTTTTGCCAAGTATGATTTTATTGTTACATATATTGATGATATTCTCATTCATAGTCCAGATGTAAAAACCCATTTAGAGTGTTTAGAGATTTTTCTAAAAGAGGTTCAGCAGCATGGCATAGTTTTATCAGAAAGAAAAATGACTTTGTTTCAAGACAGTATAGCTTTTTTGGGAATTCATGTAGTCAATGGTGCAATTCAAATGCAACCACATGTATTGACCAAATTAACACAATTTTCAGATGAATTGAAAGATACAAAAACAATTCAAAGATTATTAGGATTCCTGAATTATATTCCCAAGTACATCCCAAGATTGACAAAGAAAACAGCTCCAATCAGGAAACATCTCAAAGAGGGATGGTCACCAGAAGCAACAACGGCAGTTAAACAGTTGAAAGTAGAATGTAAGCAATTGCCAAAGCTCCAACTACCAAGTGATGGTTTGCTTATTCTCCAAACTGATGCTTCTTTGAATTTTTGGGTAGCCGTCCTTTTTGAACGAAGGGAGAAAGGTGAAGAAAGACTTTGTGCCTATGCATCAAGTGAATTCACACCCAGCCAGAAGAATTATTTTATAGTAGAAAAAGAAACATTGGCTATATTCAATGGGATACAAAGGTTTGAGTTATATCTTACTCCCGTGAAATTTTTAATACAAACAGACTCCAAAAATTTTAAATACTTCTTATCTGCCAAAATATCAAGACAGATTACAGAAGGAAGAATTCTTGCATGGCAGATTTGGTTCCAACTATTTGATTTTGAAGTCGAATGGATCCCAGGTAATTCAAATTATTTGACAGATTCATTAACCAGGGATATGAATAAAGCATTCATGGCTTGTCGAGGTTCCTATTTTACCATCCTAGGTAAAGGACCATAGGATGACAATTATTATACATTTGTTGACAGATTAAGGCTACTTAAAGGACATGTAAGCCATCTTACAAAAGAAATAAAAAAAGTTGTGGGAATGAGACTGAGAAGAAACACTTGGATCCGAAAATGCCAAGCATGGAAATCCAAGAATGTAGGTATGTCTAGGCCTAGATGCTGAATTGGTAAAGGTATATCCTTTGCCTAGCATGAAGGTAAAATTATTTTTTATAAGTCTCTCAGATCTATGGTCTAGTGAATATACTGAACAAATGGTATGGACCCTCAAGGTTTTGAATTTTTATCAACTTATTGGAGGGATTGATTTTGCTCTCAGCATTTTCATAGGAGCAAAAATTTTAGATCTTGAAAACATTCCTATTAAGCCTGAATTAGGAAAATATATTATATCTTTAAAAATCCCAGATATTTTTTAGGAATTGGAAGCATCCTTTCTGCAAAGGATTGACGAGGATTATGCAGCAAATGATACTTTTCCTCAATATGAAATTTTTGAGGGATTTGGTAACTGGGAGATAAAAGATGGTTTCTGCAGGAAAAAGCCAACCACTAGGATATCTCAGTGCATTCAAAGGACGCTGCAATATCTCAGAACTTTCTCATCCCTTTGGGATTATCACAGTCTTAGGTTAAGAGAAAGTATTGACCCTAATCCTTTTGCATAGGTTTTTAGTCATGAAAGGATCGAAGAAATTGAGACCAGCAATAATGAAGAAATGATTAAGCAGCATTTTGGATGGTTCAATGAATTTGGAAATCTAAAGTTGACAAAAAAAATACAGGTTCTACAAAATATGGATGATTTACAAGGAGAACCCAAGGCATTAAGATTTATGATTAATCAAAAGGCTTTGGTAACTATTAGTGTTATTTCACCTAATTGGAATAACAATGTAATCCATATTATTAGCCTGATGATTTCAAACATAATTTGTACATCAATGATTTTCGAATTAGGCTGGCAAAATAAATATTTTATGAGTAATAATTGAAGAGAATAGGTTCAACATGCAATTGAGAGTTCCATCAATATGTTTAAAATTTTTAAATGGGAACTCTTAAACGACATCAAAATGGAAGTACAGAGGTCACCCACAGTCCGAAATGTCTTTAAAGATTCGTTCCTAGATATCGACATCAGCCCTTTATCTTTCCTTAACAGGTGGGAGAAACAAGAGGCTATGTACACACCTCAGCAACAGGGCCTCCACAGAATAAAGATAAATACGGAAAAGGGAGAGTCATCTAAAGTGTCATCAAAGAGGATAGTAATTTTAGATGAAGATGCCAAAGGAGAAGGAAAAGCAACAGAATCTACTGTACAGGATGCACTCACGGATGCCCAGGACCTAACAGATATCGATTGGGATGAAGAGTACTCCAAGCTGATGGAATGCCAGTACCAAAAGATGCTTGATGTGTCTAGGCCAATGCATGATTCTTCGGATGAATTTGATCTTGATAATTATTATGATTCAGATAGGAGCCCAACAGGGCCATGGTAGAATCTTTTGTACCAGAAAAGTTGAGTAAACACTATCGGCGAAAATATGCCAAAAGGACCCTCAATTATTTCTATTTTGAAATATAGTTTAGAACAGTAAAGTTAGGGAGTCTATAAAAGAGAGAGGTTCAGAAGTTCAGATCATCACTTGACAGAGAAATCTGAGATCTCGTATTGTAATAAGCCTTACGTATTCTGCTTGCTTTTATTAATATCGAAACCTAGTGGGCCGCCTGTCTGAGGACAGTTCTTGTAATCCAAAAGAACTTGGAACTATAAGGCGAAGGCATTTGAAGACCCATGGAGAGAGGTCGTAGTTGCGCGCGCATGTTCGGTTGAGGAGAAGATCTGTTGTTTAGAATTCTTTGAATTTAATCAGAAGTAAGTTCGAATACTAAAGCTTTCTATCATCGCTATTGTTAAGTCCATATTATGCCTGCTCGTCTTAATTAATCTCTCTGTTTATCGATCACCCCATCGCTATTGTTAAGTCCATATTATGCCTGCTCGTCTTAATTAGTCTCTCTGTTTATCGATCACCATGTCGCTATTGTTAAGTCCATATTATGCCTACTCGTCTTAATTAGTCTCTCTGTTTATCAATCACCCCTATTATTGGAACTGTAAGGCAAAGGAATTTGAAGACCCGTGGAGAGAGGTCATAGTTGCGCGCGCATGTTCGGTTGAGGAGAAGATCTGCTATTCAGATTTTCTATTTAGAAGTCTTCGAATTTAATCAGAAGTAAGTTCGAATACCAAAGATTTCTATCATTGCTATTGTTAAGTCCATATTATGCCTGCTCGTCTTAATTAGTCTCTCTGTTTATTGATCACCCCGTAGCTATTGTTAAGCCCATATTATGCCTGCTCATCGTAATTACTCTCTATGTTTATCGATCACCCCTATTATTGGTATACGTAATCTCAAAAAAGCAAGGGTTAAAATACAGAGAAAGGAATTAGATCTATACTTCCTCAAACAATCGAGCAACACATTGAATACCTACTTCATAGCCCACCTATATTATATTTATAACACCTTTTCACTTCTCTGTAAATGGGTCCTGATGATGAGTCTTGGTCTAGACTGAAATCGTCGACAAATAAAAGATGAATGCTGTGGAATATCCGAATTCAGTCTCTCAAAAACCATACCACAAAAATTGGAAAGAGATACGTGATCTTGAAAAAACAAGGGTTAAAATATAGAGAAAGGAATCAGATCTATACTTCCTCAAACAATCGAGCAACACATTGAATACTCACTTGATAACCCACCTATGCTATATTTATAACACTCTTTTCACTTCTCTGTAAATCAGTCCTAATGATAAGTCTTGGTCTAGACTCGAAACATTGACAAAGAAAAGATGAATACTGTGGAATATTTGAATTCAATCTCTCAAAAACCATATCACATAAATTGGAAAGAGATACGTAATCTCGAAAAACAAGGGTTAAAATACAGAGAAAGGAATCATATCTATACTTCCTCAAACAATCGAGAAACACGTTGAATACCTACTTGATAACCCACCTATACTATATTTATAACACTCTTTTCACTTCTCTGTAAATCAGTCCTGATGATGAGTCTTGGTCTAGACCCAAAATGTCGACAATAAAAGATGAATACTGCGGAATATCCAAATTCGGTCTCTCAAAAACCATACCACAGAAATCTTCAAACCAGTAATGGTTCTCTTGTCAACTATAGTGGATCACTAAAGGAATTTTGAATAAACAATGGTTTCCTCTACCACCATGGAGTTTTTCTTTACGATGATGTCTTTGAATTATTTCTTCAATAAATTTTAGCACCTTGATGTTGAGTGCAACGTTGGTTCACTATCACACCTGTTGACCAGATTTCGGTGATTAATAAGGAACTATGCAACCATATGAATTTACAACATAGAAATCCCCTTGGTACATGCTTCACGATTTTAAATGATTAAAACACAAAGCTTGTCTTAACCTAAAAATTTGGGAAACAAAACTTAGATCAAGACTAGTCAAAACACCAATGAAATCATTCATTTATTTTCTTTCTATTCCCTTTGAATTCGCGAGGTTCGAAGGTTACATAGATTTGTATAGAACAATAAATTAGGAATATCATTTAATAGAACATTTAAGTTTGACAATGATCCTTGTTCTAGAAGTGGTTGTTTAACAAACAAAACATCTGTCGTTTAAAAGGAACATGTCTACTAATAGTAAAGAAACAAAATACCATAGTTGTCCCTTCGGGGACACATATGCAAAACTAACTACAACATATTTATAGAGTTTATTTCAGAACATATGTGGAGTAATTATCTTGCATCAATAAGCAAAATCATTTCAAAGTAAAACAAATCTAACTCACACTATATTTATTTCTAGCACAAACACCATCATTGCAAGGTAAAAGTGATCTAAAACGTACTATATTTACCTCTAATGAACACAAGCATTACAAGGTAAAAAAAATCTAAAATGTGTTAGATTTTTTTCTAGCACAAACACAGGCAATGCGAGTTAAACAAATTTAGCACTTGGTAGATTTGTTTGTAGTACATACATATGCATTCCAAAGTTAAACAAACTAGCGCATGGTAGATATCCTCCTTGCACAAACAAAAGAATATTGCAAGGTAAAAGAAATCTAGCACATGTTATATTTATTTCTCTGTGCAATGTGCTTTTGTTTGTGCAAGGAGGATATCTACCATGTGCTAGATTTATTTTTCCTTGTGATATTGTTACTACTCTTGTTCATTTTAATACTCTTGTTCATTTTAATACAAATATAGTGGTGAAATAAATAATAATATTTATAATTCATATTTTCCTTAATACTTAGTTTGGTAATACCTTCTTACTTTTATTTTTAGAAACCATGGACTACGAAGCTAAGGAAACTTCAAAGGAGACATCTAGAAAAGAAGGATGTACTTTTTTGTACTTTTCTTGTGATTGTTATGAATTTGTAAATAAATGAATGTTAATTAATGAAGCTTAATCTATCCTTTTTCTTGTAGTAAGCTTCCATATAAACTTAAATTCCTCATTCTCATGCATGTGTCAAATGAGATGTTGTAGAATATGATTATATAATAGTTTTTAATGTGCGACACTTTTAATTAGTTTGGAATTATCATATCTATCTCCACAGATGTTTTCAGTTTCTAAGAATGACTCTACAACTGATATTCCAAAAATAACATCGAAGAAAAAGAAGAATGTAAACATGATAGAACACAAGTCTCCTGAAGCTGATATGACATTTTCGAGTCTAATTTACACTCATTTACAAAATAGTTAGAAAATATTCTGTTGTGCAATACAAACTTGATGAATTTCAATATATCGTTATATGGCTAGTAAGCATGCATTACACATGTGCTTCTTTTTTGTTGTACATGTAAATGAATATAATGTATTGAAGGATATTTTATTAATATTTGTTATTTCATGTTTTCAACAATTATTTTAGGAAACTATGGAATTTACTGTATCCAAAATTCCAAGTAAAGCAATGGAGGGAAAGTGAAAATCATGTGATATGCAAATAATGCCTCCTTTATTTTATATGGTGGCATTTTATATTATTTATACTCCCTTAGAAATGGTTATATTAGTTGGTCCAATCATATTTTAGTAGAACACTATATGGCAATGTTTGAAATTAGAATTTCATTTTCATTTTTGTTAATAAGTATTTTACGACTATTTATAGAATATCATCACCCCAAATCAAGCAAAACCTTACAAACATCATCTAGTAAAGAGAAGAGTATTCCAACTCAAACTGTAGTTTCAAGAAAAAATTCTACTTGTATTTTTTAAATGATCTGAAAGTACAATACATGCAACACATTTGAGTTTGTGCAATATTGGTATGTTTAGATAAAAAATCCCATAAATATGTTTCTTGATATGTATCTATTTGGGTGCATAGATTGAATCGAACTGCATAAGTTAGGAATGACTGTTAATTTTTATGCTGACAATGATAGTGAGGTCATCTTCCAAGTGGAGGATATTGGAGAAAATGAAGTAAAATTAGTTTCTTGTGAAGTGGAGTATAGAAAATTTAGACCCAACTTGATTGAAGCTTCAAGTAATAATTCATCAAAATCACTAAAGCATTCAATGTTTAAGTTGAATATTTATGAGAGATTCTCCAAATATGGTATCAAGAGTTGTATAGATCTTTTAGAACATATCACTAAAGTTCTAAAATATCATCAGGTAAAATGTATAAAAATGTTATTTGTACATTTTTATTTACAAAAGAGAGGTAAAAATTTAGATAAAATACTAGATGATAAAATTAATGCTTAATTAATTTCTTTGAGGAGAGTATATTTACATGACATG
Source organism: Pinus taeda (assembly GCA_000404065.3). Taxonomy (NCBI): domain Eukaryota; kingdom Viridiplantae; phylum Streptophyta; class Pinopsida; order Pinales; family Pinaceae; genus Pinus; species Pinus taeda. The sequence goes on from APFE030942736.1 coordinate 20,740, forward strand.
GAATAGAGAATTGCATAATGTGATTTCAAACCTACTGCTAAATTTCAAAAATCTAGAAAAGTTGAATCTAAAACAATGGAATTTGTAGATAAATGTTACGAAATTCATGAAAATTTCAATCACTACTATTTATTTTCAAACTCTTTCAATAGAATGGTGGATGCTCAAACATGTATATAATCCCCCAAAATGTTTAAATTAATGTCACAAGACGATTCAAATGTTAAACTGTTAGTCAAATCATTCCTAGAGAAATTTCAAGCATCATTTCCTCATGCAATTTTAATGTGCAAAGATTGCAAATGAAATAGATATATATGATGAAAACATATACTTTTGGATATTTAATGGTCAACGCACCACTCAAGCAACGAAATAAGTTATAACACATACATTATATAGTGTATCTGCGGAGGTAAAGAAAAAGTATCAAAGACACAATGCTCGTTTCTTGGATCCATTAGTTGAACCAAGTGAGGTTATCAGGATTTATTGTCAACTCAATTATACAAATAACATGTTATATAAAATACCATTTATTGAGTGTGTGTGCTCCGCAAGACATTTCTTAACTTCCCATGGAAATTTAAAGAAATGTAGTCTTGGATATTCTAAGACAATTTAAGACAAGGTATGAAAATTTAATTATCTTTTCACCTATCACTTATTATCATTTCTCTCCTATTTTTACAAAAATGATGATACATCATGAATTATTTAGGTTGATAATATAAGTAATCTTTCATCATGTTTACAACTAATTCACTATAGTTTATATTTCCTTATTTTATTTTAAAATATAACTAATAGTTTCATATCTACGTTAAACTCTTAATGGTTTATTTTCTTTTTATCACGTTAATGATGAAATGTGGTTCTCCTTCTTTGACTGCGCAAGTTCAAATTTATTTATTTATTTTTTATTTTATTTTTTTATTATTATTTATTTTTTTTTATTTTTTTGCTCATAAAAAAATTCTTCTATATCTTGAATCAAGGTACTTGGGATAAATGGGACACAAATTTTCAGTTTTTATGAACTACGAACATTGAAATGTCTTCCAAGTCAACCAGGATTAGAGAAGTACAAGGAAAATAGCCTAAATAGTTTGACAACTACCTCTCTTCTCCCTCTTTAAGGACTAATTGTAGGAGACATTGGTTAACTAGCATATAATTTAATTTATGGAATGATTTGGATTTCTATTCCACCTAATCATTTAACAAGTGCCATAAAATTGAAACAATTTTGCAATAAATTGAAAACCCAGAAAACAATATTGGATGCAATAGTCTCATATTGTATAAATTATGATGAGAAATTGAGTGATGTGGCTCTTACTACATCTAATATTCTCTAGCATAATTTGTCAAATAAGTGATATTGAATTTTCCAACTTTGGTATAATAGTTGCAGGGTTTACTTATGTAAAAGGAACAAGAAATACAAAAATAGAGACCCTTTCTCAACAAACATGCAGAATCCTCAACAAAGTAATACGTGGATCAACAAGATTATAAGAAATGTACAAACATTTTAAATTTGGTTTTCACTTTGGAGGGCCTTGTCTTTTGACAATAAATTTGCACTCTTTTCCTTGTAAGTTGGAACCAATGCTATACAATGACCTTATTTTCTTGGATATGTTGGCTTTGAAAGAAGAACCATCAACAAGGGATATTATATTGCGTTTTTTTCAATATTTTGTTGCAAAAGATGAGTTGAATGACTTTATTATGGTTCTCCTAGTGGAAATTTGGTCTTGGCATGTAGTACATGATGCTTTGGAAAATTTCATAAAGAACTCTAAGTTCAGCTGTAAAATGAATAATATAATTTATGAACATGAGTCCCAAAGTAAGTCTATATATGAATCAATTTTAACTACACATTTCTGTACTTTTCATTTGAAAAATTTTGAGGGTTCAAAATACTCCTGCATTGCTGAAGACTCAATTGATGAAAATGATAGAGATTATGATTTCTGAGTACATTCATTGGAAATGAAACAACAACATACCAATGGAAATGTGATTATTTCACTTTATGCACAGAGAAATTTAATCAAGGATTATTGTACATATGAAAGAATAATTTCATGTGTTGTCCAAACATAGTCACAAATGACAAAGTTTTTGGAGAGTTATCAATCTTTCCAACCATCGAACCAAAGAATCATTAACTTCCTCAATAATTCAGGTATTGCACTTCCTTTGTAATTCCACATATAATTATTTGGATATTTTATTTCTTAGAATTAATAATGGTCAAATGTCCACTACTAATGATGGAGATTCTAAAATAGAGAATGTTGAAAGTGGGGAACATATAAATGAACAAGACAATGAGCATGAAATGATGGATATGGATATGTGTGTTAATCATTGTAATTCTCTCTCTCTCTCTCACACACACACACACTAGTTTTTTCATTATCATGTTTCATAATATTTCATATGATTAATATAGTTAAAAATAACTGGACTAACTATAAGGAAGAGTGGAATGTCCTACACAACTACATTCAATATCAAAATATTATATTGAAAATTTAACATGATTCATCGCTTGCTTTATGAATTATATTCATTGTCACAATTTATAACACTAATTATGTTTATTATAGCAATAAGTAAGGAGAACAATGACATTGAATAGCTGACAACAAAATAAATAGAAGTAATATTAGGTACTTATAACTTGTCAACTAGAACTCCCTATTATTTAATGATATTTATTCATTTTTACAAATTCAAAAATTTTATTTGTTTATTGTAGTGACAAATGAAAAAAAAATCAGTGATCAGGTGCAATATTATAATTATGAAGATAGTCGCATATAAGGTACTTAAAACTTTTCTCGTTTGACTTTTTAATATATTTCATTGACAACATGTTTCGTTTATCTTATATTTCATTATTAATGTTGTATTGAATATGTGTTGTATCACATAATTTTTTCATAAAAAGTATTATTGGTATTTTATTGAAGCTTTGACATATTTTCTCTATGTCCTTTGAATATAACAAAAAAAATATTAACTCATCATTAAATAGTGGAATATATTTTCAAGGTAATTGTACTTTTTCAACAATGCTTTCTTAAAAAATTTGTTAGCATGAATAAGGTGGTTTGACTAGATTATCTGGTATTGTGTTGCGATTAAAAGAAATGGAAAGAAATTAGTTATTTTAGAGAGACAATTTATATTATAGCATTGATGATAGTGCAACAGAGGTCAATATTGAGAAAATTGGAAAGAAGGAGAATTGCTCAATAGAGAAAAAAATATTCCGATTTTGACCACATGCAAAATATTTTCATGAAATGTGTTTGTAGAGTAAATCTCTTGACATTGCAATGTGGGCAAAAAATTTGAAACAAAAAGAATCAAGACTTCTAAAAGTGTTGATTTCGAAAAAATCAAACTTGGATCAACTTATATTTATGTGGTCTGCTTCAAATTGTAAGCCAGTGAAGGAACATAAGGTCACTAGCAATCCAGAAAATGTTATACCCCCTAAATCATTGAGAAAGGTGTGTGAAAAGCATACCCAATGGTAGTGGATTTTTCACCTAATAATGTGAAATAAATCCCCAAAGGGAATGTGTTTTTTCTACTCCATTCCCTAGAACGAATGATAATGAGAATTGCATGATCGAATTGCTATGGACAATGTTGAATAAATTGATAGAGGAAGTAGATCTGTGAGTATTTTGAGGTATATTTTGATTGAAAATGTGTATTTCATGCATAAATGTATATATGCTATATATAATATGAATTTGTGGTCCTTCTATGTATGAAATCATGATTTTTTACTGTATATTGTAACCTTTATTAATTTAAGTTGACTTGTATTTCATGACACCAAAAGCAATATTGGTGGTTTGGTTTGTCATTAGTAGAATAATTTTTTTTGTTCTTATAACTTATATTATTCCAAAAAAGGTTAAAAACTATAGAATGTTGGAGGTAGCACCAACAAGTAGATGTTGCACTAAATTGAACACTAAAAGAAAATAATATAGAATTTATTAGTGTTGGACACCTAATCCTCTAAGGATTGGTGTGGAAGATGAACAACCAAAGGGAGTCCAAGAGACCACCTAGAATATGAATCCAAGGGTCACACCATGTACTATAAATGTATATCCTTATCAATAATAGACATACACTCATGCTTATCATTCATATTTTGTTGCTGCCATGTATATGTTTAACATGGTATCAGAGCAGGTGATTTCCTGCCTTGCTCATATTTGAGCCACATGTTTTGTGGCCTCTTAGTTTTTCCATTTATGCTCCCTAGAAGTGTTTCCTTTATAGAAACCTTGTAGTCTGCAATTAATTCCCTGAAATTCTTCTCCTGAGCTCTGCATTGAAGCAGCTATGCCAATTTAATAGAAGCTTTTTCTAATATAACCCAGGCTTGACAATCCTTTCCATAATGTAGGTGTGACAATCCTTTCCATAATGTCTTCAGTGAATGAAGCAGTTGGCTTAACATGGAAAAGTTGCAACGAATATGTGTTGAAGTCTCTTTTGATGCCTACGCAAGAAGTTGATATGAGTCACTGAGTTTTTTTAAAACCATAAGGTAAATTTGGGTCGTTAGCATTGGTTGATATTTCACATATCACCATTCATATATTATTCTCTGTGCATGGTAAATTTTACAATGTGCATATCATATCAGTTTACAATGGAAGCATGAACCCTAAATTCATGATCCTAATGACTGCAATGTCAAAAGAAATGATGCTTAGATCCTAATGATCTGCATTACCAAATGAGTGTCCCCCTTGCTCTTCCAGAGTGCTCACATGCCAAGTCTGCAGTATTAACATGGGAATCCATATATATCTATCCACAATTCCTCCCATCAAAAAAATTTCCTTCGTAGAAGCTATCAGGACTGGATTCCTAAGTCTGTTTGATTACATTCAAGGGAAGAATGTTGAATAGGCCAAGATGCTGATTACGGCCTCGGTTTTGACATAAATCTTTCCATCAAGAGGCCACTTCTACGAAGTATTCCTTTGTTGTAAGCTTCTACATGTTGGAAAAATCCCAGAAAAAGCCACCGGAAGTAGAAAAAAGCTTGGCATTGCAGGCCAGGAAATGGGATGTTGTGTATGCTGCCGTGAGAAGGTTCAGATGATTTGAGACTGATTCCAACATCGGAGAGGAGGCGCCACAGCTGCAAGTGAGCCTCATAGGGACCCCATGGGAGGACGCCATTTCTAGATCCCAACAAATAATTGCAGAATGGGAAGGGAAGGAGATATCCCTCTTCAACGCGGCACAATACAATTCTCCATTTGAATTCAAGAATAGAGTAAATGAAATCTGAATTTTGTTCCATAAGCTCTCTAAGATGTTGTCAGGATATCAATAGTTCAGGTTTGGACTGTGATTTATCAGAACTAATGATTTTCATTAAGAAAATCATATAAGAAAAATAAGTACTTGCCTCTTGATCTTTGTCCTAAGAAGACTCATGCTATTAGGTGACACCTTACCAAGTGTAAGAAGTGTCCAAACACCACCGCTGCAGTTGGTAACAGAAATTGAGTGATAGATAGGAGTTGAAGGAGCCATCAAAAGCCCTCGCTGGAGAAGAAAAATGAATGCATTCCTAAGTATATTTGCTAATAGAACTACAAGGACCCAAAATTTGGGCCCGAGGCAACAAAATCCCTATTCGAGGTGTACTGAAGGTTGGGCGGAGTTTAGTGTTGCCATTGGATAGAACAGAAGGATCAGAATTCCAGAGTTTGAGGAAATTATGTCACAACTATTGGTGACACAAAAAGAATAGTGGAGGTTAATGAGGCTAATAATGATTTAAGATTTGAAGATATGGTATGAAGAAAGATCTGTCCTATGAAGTAGTTGTAAATCTAGACTATCAAACTATTCTTAGCCAGGATTGTGGCCTTGTGATATGATCTGAACTGTATTCTTAGCTGTATGAAAATTTGTCCACTATGAGTAATTACTGGAGGTGAATGTGTTACAACAATGTATCTAAATGTAGGTCTATTCAATATAAGTTACCATACAAGATGAGGAGGAAAATTTGTTAAAGACCTGATATTTTACTTTGTACTATTTGTTTCCTTACCATATCGAAACAAATACATTGTAGTTTTATATATTATGTCTAGATTATTTGTTGATGTAAGATATGGGATTGAACCCTAGGTTGATTCGATCCTTGGCTAAGAATGATATTACAAAGCTGACTGCCATCCAGTTGAACAAAGGTAGAGGTAGGTTATCAAAGTAAGAGCACAAAAGTAGCTAGAACTATTATGCGACTTTCTAGATCATAGGGAATAGAGGATATTTCAGTAACATTGAATTGTGAGTGATTGTTGCTTCTTCCTAATTGGTTAATAGTTGTGATTGGTTTCTTTAAAGTGTAAGTTTGATAATGAAGAAAATGACTAGACTTGATAATGCATTAGAGTTGTTAAATAATCTGATAAATTCCAATGTTGATGAGATGGTTAAGATCAACAAAACCTCTGTTTCCAATATTAAAATGTGTCTGCAAAATGCATAGGAGACTATTGATTTTTTGCAACTTGAGGCAAAGCTACATTAAGAGGAGTTACAACAAAAACTACATCCTTATGAACTTGTTCAGAACAATCACTTATTTGACTTTGAAATAGGATCCTATCAACAACCAGCAAGTCATCAAGTTAGTAATGTTGAATTTGATCCCCATCAAGGGCTAATTTCAAGAGCACTTTCGCATGAAGATGCAGAAATTTAGCCTGTACTTCCCAAACAAAGCATTAGGCCTTGGGAAGAGCTTGTCCATAACAAGCATATAACAAGTCTTGGATATGACAAGGATGTGTCCTTTCATATTCCAGATTACTCAAAGCCCATTCAGTTTCAGAATGTTGGATTCCTTCATGACAGTTCACCTTCAGCTGTTCCAGATTCCGCTCCTCTTCCATAGTAACAACAATGAATTGTGAAATTAGAACATGGTGACCGAGTTGGCCATATGAAATATCACTATTTTGATCTTCATCCATCTAAGAATTGTCATAAAACTAGTCATTCTTCAAATAGATTCTTCAAAAACAAGCCCCCTGCAAGAACAAAGATTCATCTTGGATGGATCGCTTCTTGGCAATGGGCATCAATAACGAAGAAGATATTTTAGTCATATGCTTGAACTTGTTCTAGAGTATTGAACATTCTTGCAGTTGATTTTTCTCCATCATCTCACCTTGTATATGACAGGGTGGGAAGTGATGGTCATATATAAGCTTCAAAGCCACATCAAGCGAGCCTGAGCCATAACCTGCCATACCAGATTCTGAGTTGTAGCTAGAGACAAAGATGCCCTTGAGCATTCCTTCAGTTGGTGATGCCTCTTCAAAGAACTGGGGGCACTTCCTTTAGCTGAAGACTTCAGGTTCTTATCAAGTTTTGAAGAGTACCAAGAATTGCATTAAGCATTCTAGAGTTGGTGGTAATCCTTAAACCATCACAAATTGGGACCTCCCTTTTCAGGTTGAGGTTCTCCCTTTTATGCAAGGTGAGACCTCCCTTTCATGGCTGAAGGTTTCCCTCTTCAAAACATTAGGAGCACTTCCTCTAGTAGAAGACCTCAACTTCATGCTAGACTTGGAAGAGTTATGGGAACTGCACTAAGAATTCGAGTGTTGGTAGTCATCCTTAAACCATCTCCCTTATACCAACATTTTAGAGAGCACATTCAACCTATTGCTACCATGCATTTTTGCACATTTTGTATTACATCTCTCTTCTTGGATTCATACATAACCCTTCAGATTAAGGGGGGGAATGTTTGCCACCTAATCCTCTAAGGGTTGGTGTGGAAGTTGAACAACCAAAGGGAGTCCAAGAGACCACTTGGAATATGAATCCAAGGGTCACACCATGTAATATAAATGTATATCATTGTCAGTAATAAACATACTCTCATGCTTATCATTCATATTTTGTTGCTGCCATGTATATTTTTAACAATTAGAATGTTTAAAATTTACAAAGTGTATTAGGTTTGATGTGGAAATTAACATATAATTTTTTTTCTACTTGAATTGGACTACCCAAATTAATTTCATCAATTATGACTAAACAAAAATAATTCTTACTCCTAAAATCAACAATTTAAATGGTGGATTGACATGTTCATGTAATACATGTTCTATTTAAATTAAATAAAGGCATTAGGTTGTATATAAGTAGACATATCATTAAATTGTTAATTTAAATGGGGTCAATGTAAATGCTTTTTTGACCCTATTTAACTCATAAAATTTGCTTTGTTACAAATGGAAAATAAATCATAATATATACTATGTTGGCATTATGTTTCTGGTGAGGTTATATGTTACAGATGTTGTACTTGATGGCAACACCCATGGCAAGGCTCTCAATATAATGAAAATTAAGAAGTACGCAGGAGAACAGTTCATAAGATGTGTACCCGCAGGTACGTCGTGCAGGGACCGCGGCCAGACACGCAGGTCAGCCGTTCAGGAGGTGCGTACCCCAGTGCACACACTTCAAGGCAGTGAAGCGCGCACATGTGGGGTTTCTTATGGTATTTAGCCGACGGTATTGTGTTATTATGGTTTTGGCCTGTGGTATTGATCCATGATTTGAGGAAGAACTTGCCTATATAAAGCAAAGGAGATCATTTGGCTTGTGTATCTTTTGAAATTGAATATCTTAAGATCTTGAATTTTGGGTTCTCGGTTTAAAAGCTTGATCTATAAAAGAGAAGTTGAAAGCAAATCTGTGAAGGGTGATCTCTTGAGTGCAAGATCAGATCTGAGCATCTGACTGTATTTCGGCCCTAATTAGAGGTACGCAGAGGTGACGAAGGTGCAGTGCGTGGGTACGCAGAGACGATGAAGGTGCAGTGCATGGGCATGCAGAGGCGACAAAGGTGCAGTGCGTGGGTACGCAGAGGCGACGAAGGCGAAGTGCGTGGGTACGCAGAGCGACAGTGGTTCAGGTGCGTACGCACAGTAAATGTACGCGGCGCGATATTCTTTCTGGGTGCGTGGCTACTGGGTCAGTACGTGGTGCGATAGTGCATTTGGGTGCGTACTGTATGCAGCCCAGTAGAAGAAGCAGTGCGTAGTCACGCAGTCCAGCAGAAAGGAACTCTGCGGGTATACGCAGAGAAGCAGAGGGTGAAGTGCGTGGCAACGCAGGCCAATGAAAGGAAAACTGTGTATCTGTCTTAAGATCTTTTGTTGACTAGTTTTTTCTGTTGAAAAGGAGTTCTGGGTTTAGTTCTGTTATTGTTGATCTGGTTACTGCAGCTGACTGTGTAATTTACATGTACTTGAAAATCGTTTGATGTATATGGATCCAGTTTGAAAATTTATGAAAAGTGGTCCTTGAAAAGAAGTAGGGGGTTGTAGCTGCCTTCCAGAAGAGACTGGAAAACGAGAGAGACTTGTAGCTCTCAGCAGGTTGCAGCCTGCATACTGGTAAAGGACTGCACCAGTACAAGACCATTGTAAAGGAGTGTCTAATTTGAAAGAAGATAGAGACATATTGCAGCAGGTGGTTTTCACCCACATTGGGTTTCCACCTTATATCTGGTGTTCTTTGATGTGACTGTCTGATTTTCTTGTTCATGCTCATTATTTATGGTATTGGTATCCAAAAATAATTCCAAGTATAAATAAGAAAGTTTTGGTAAAAGAATTAGATAATACTGATTCACCCCCCCCTCTCAGTATTATTGTCAACAATTGGTATCAGAGCGGGTCCTTCAGAGAAGCTTGATCGCTTGAAGGTAGATCGTTCATCATGAGCAACTACGAGAGAGAAGCATCAATCAGGCCACCGGTCTTT
>APFE030942736.1:35286-55474 GCA_000404065.3 Pinus taeda
TGGCATGGAAGATGCAAAACCAGTGTGTACACCCATGGTCACAGGATGTAGCCTCAGTACAAATGATGAATCTGCAGTTGTTCATCAACCAACCTACAGATCTATGATTGGAAGTCTACTTTATTTGACAGGTACCCGACCAGACATCATGCATGCAGTAGGAATAGTTGGAAGATTTCAGACGAATCCAAAGGAAACTCATCTTCAGGCAGTGAAGAGAATTTTCAAATATCTTCAAGGGACACAAAATTATGGCTTATGGTATCCTAGAGATACAGATCTCACACTTCATGCTTATACAGATGCTGATTGGGCTGGAAGCGTGGATGACAGGAAGAGCACAAGTGGTGGTGCGTTCTTTATGGGGTCCAGATTAGTATCTTGGTTCAGCAAAAAACAGAGTTCGGTTGCCTTGTCTACAGCTGAAGCGGAATATGTTGCTGCTGCATCTTGCTGCACTCAACTCCTTTGGATGATGCAGAACTTACAAGATTTTCAAATCACTTGTACACCACCTATTTCCATCTTATGTGATAACACAAGTGCAATCAGCATTTCAAAGAATCCAGTCATGCATTCAAAGACCAAGCATATACCGATCAAGTATCATTTTCTTCGGGAACAAGTTCTTGAACAAAAGGTCAAGTTGGAGTATGTTCCTTCCAAGGAACAAGTTACTGATATTCTCACCAAACCATTGCCCAGGGAGACCTTTGAATACCTCAGGCAAAAGGTGGGGGTTGTTGATGCATCATCTTGTTGAATCTCTTTTGATGGATGGTTGTACGCAAGGTTCATTTGGGGTATATGCGTACATTTGCTGGTTTGCGGATTGGTTGAAGATCGAATGGCACAGGTTCAGGGGGAGCACATAATGCATTGTTGGCATTATGGAGGACGTACAGAAAGGAGATCATGGATGCTGGTCTGAATATTGCTGCAATATGTCTCTATCTCTTTCATGGTCATTTATGCTGTTTGGTGGATTATGGTTCTTCTTTGCAGATCTGGTTCATATTCAGGGGGAGCATGTTCTTAGGGGGAGCATAACCCTTTGCCCTTGATGTCAAAGGGGGAGAATGTTGCTGAAGTTTTTGAGGTTGCCATCAAGTCCAAAGCGGGAGATTGTTGGCATTATGTTTCTGGTGAGGTTATATGTTACAGATGTTGTACTTGATGGCAACACCCATGGCAAGGCTCTCAATATAATGAAAATTAAGAAGTACGCAGGAGAATAGTTCATAAGATGCATACCCGCAGGTACGCCGTGCAGGGACCGCGGCCAGACACGCAGGTCAGCCGTTCAGGAGGTCCATACCCCAGTGCACACACTTCAAGGTAGTGAAGCGCGCACATGTGGGGTTTCTTATGGTATTTAGCCAACGGTATTGTGTTATTATGGTTTTGGCCTGTGGTATTGATCCATGATTTGAGGAAGAACTTGCCTATATAAAGCAAAGGAGATCATTTGGCTTGTGTATCTTTTGAAATTGAATATCTTAAGATCTTGAATTTTGGGTTCTTGGTTTAAAAGCTTGATCTATAAAAGAGAAGTTGAAAGCGAATCTGTGAAGGGTGATCTCTTGAGCGCAAGATCAGATCTGAGCATCTGACTGTATTTCGGCCCTAATTAGAGGTACGCAGAGGTGACGAAGGTGCAGTGCGTGGGTACGCAGAGGCGACGAAGGTGAAGTGCGTGGGCACACAGAGGCGATGAAGGTGCAGTGCGTGGGTATGCAGAGGCGACGAAGGCGAAGTGCGTGGGTACGCAAAGTGACAGTGGTTCAGGTGCGTACGCACAGTAAACGTACGCGGTGCGATATTATTTCTGGGTGCGTGGCTACTGGGTCAGTACGCGGCGCGATAGTGCATTTGGGTGCGTACTGTACGCAGCCCAGTAGAAGAAGCAGTGCGTAGTCACGCAGTCCAGCAGAAAGGAACTCTGCGGGTATACGCAGAGAAGCAGAGGGTGAAGTGCGTGGCAACGCAGGCCAGTGAAAGGAAAACTGCGTATCTGTCTTAAGATCTTTTGTTGACTAGTTTTTTCTGTTGAAAAGGAGTTCTGGGTTTAGTTCTTTTATTGTTGATCTGGTTACTGCAGCTGACTGTGTAATTTACATGTACTTGAAAATCGTTTGATGTATATGGATCCAGTTTGAAAATTTATGAAAAGTGGTCCTTGAAAAGAAGTAGGGGGTTGTAGCTGCCTTCCAGAAGAGACTGGAAAACGAGAGAGAGTTGTAGCTCTCTGCAGGTTGCAGCCTGCGTACTGGTAAAGGACTACACCAGTACCAGACCATTGTAAAGGAGTTTCTAATTTGAAAGAAGATAGAGACATATTGCAGCAGGTGGTTTTCACCCACATTGGGTTTCCACCTTATATCTCTTTGATGTGACTGTCTGTTTTTCTTGTTCATGCTCATTATTTTATGGTACTGATATGCAAAAATAATTCAAAGTGGAAATAAGGAAGATTTGGTAAAAGATCTAGATAATACTGATTCACCCCCCCCCCCCCCTCTCAGTATTATTTTCAACATACTAATGTCATGTTTTAAATGTTTTAAAGTGGTATGTTTTGAGGTTCTTAAGTAATGAAGTGTTGAGGTGGCGATATGCTGGTGTTATGTTTTCACAGTGAAAATGTAGACCACCAATAATGTATGTGGAAAGATGTTGTTGATATAAAAAATGGTTTTATTATTTTTCCAATCATACATTATGAATGAACCAGTTTGTCATATTTAAAGTGAACTAGATTAGCAGTTTGGTGATAGGCCTTTTGAGTGAGAAGTATTCAAATATTTCTTAAAAAATTATGATATTACAATATGGACATTAGCAGTCACTAAAATATACATAACAAGTACTTGAAAAATCAAATATTTATATGGGGAACTTTAAATTCATATGGGACAGGTCTCATTTCCATTTGCAAATGAAAGTGAAAGCAAGGAGAACACTACAATTTTACGAGAAAAGACTGGCTAATGTGTGGTCCCAATATGGAGATAAATATAAAGAATCAAATGTGTTACTAATAGATACATCAAAGAATCCATCTAAATTCATTGGATATTAGTCAAATCACATCTTAATAGAATCCTATACATGACAAGAGCAAGATACTTGGCTTATGTACATTTTATTTCCATTTTTTAAGACACTTATTCGTATTTTTTAGGATAAAAATAGAACTTACCATTTTCTCTCATATTAAAATTTATTGTTTTTAACAAATACAAACTTACCTTTATTTACCATATTTTAACATGGAATTTACTATTTTTAATAACCTCAATTTGTTTAGGGGAGGTAGGAGCAAGAGGGGTTGCTTTTGCCTTAATGAAGAAAGAGAGTTGCAATTTTCATAGGGCCTAGGTGTATCAACAAACAATTAGTTGAAATACCTAGCATTACGGTAAGATTTGAAATTGGCCTATTCCATAGGGCTTAGACATTTGATGGTCTTCAGAGACTACACAATAGTAAGTTGGCAAATGATTAAATTTAAAAAAAAAATTATGACCAATTTTTACCCTTAGTATTGCATCAAATCAAGCTGCTTTTGGATCGATTTGATAAAATAGAGTTTTTTCATATAATAAGGAACCCCAGTGTAGAGGAAGAAACCATGACCAATCAAGGGGTGCAATTAAAAAAATGAGAGTTAAGGGTGGATAATGGGGTATCAACATTTAAAGCACTTCCTTAATGATGCAAAAGAAATTGAAATCAGTTTGGTATTCAAGGCTCATTAAGCATACGAGAGGGAGACAAATAAACATATTAATGGAAAATATTTTTCACCTAAGAACTTCATTAATTAAGATAATGCAGTGGTGTCAATCTGATTTGGAGATCCATGCTATTATGGATACCTGGAGTGATGACGCGAGATTGAAATAGGCATCGGATAGTTGGAACATACCAAATTTGAGATATGAAATAGTTCGAATGTGTGAATTATCATTATTTGCATCAATATTTCAGTTTGGTGGTAGATACTACATTGAAATTGGTTGTGTATGTGCATCCCTCTTATGGATTTGGCACAAGTGGCCTTGATGAACACTGTAGACATCAATGCTACATGTTGTAGGAAACTATGTGGTAAGGAAGGATGACTTGGTATTATATATGGAGCAGTTGGTTGATTACGTAAGCAATGAAAAATCCATTCAATTCCTCATCCTATTGTTTCACCAATTTAGGCACACTTTGAAAGATATGGAGCATAACTTAAGTGATGCAGAGGAGGAGCTTGGTGTTCTTCTTTCCATGATGGTAGGGGTTTTGGATTTTATACTTACCATAATTTCACACAATACCAATATGTTCAAGGCAAAATCCAAGGATCATTATGAGTTACTTTCTCAATGGATGGGTCTTGTGAAGTTAAAATTGGATTTCCTTCAACTAGAATTTGAAATTATTGAATTTTGAGTCGATAATCTGGGAAGGGTTGTAGTAGAAAATGGCATAGTGGTGCACATCTGAGTGAATGAAGGAAACCGGGAGCAATTTATGATTGTGGAGCAAATGGAGGTGGAAAATAGCGATGGTGTTGGCGACCCTAAAAAAACCATGAGCAACTTGATGAGGAGGCAACTAGAGTCTAGGTATCTCCTTCCATGAAGGATCTCTAGCTTGAAAAGTCCTTGGTGTTTTTCTATGTTATGGTGATATGCAATATTTGATGGTGTTTTTTGGAGCATATATGGATGTAATCTTTTTAGAATAATAGTACATAGTTCAGGGGTTACCCATGATGTAATGTTGTGGAAATTTTGGACATTAACAAAAGAATGTCTAGCATATGTTTTACAAGGTTTTGGCCTTCAAACCAAATCTTTATAATGCCAAGAATATCCACCCCTTAAAAAAAAAATTAACCTCAATTCTTCTTAAAATGTAAAATATATATATATATATATAATATATATATATATTATATATATATTATATATATATATATATATATATATATATATATATAATATATATATAATATATATATATATTATAAAATATAACAGTACTATTTTTATGTTTCTTAATAAAAATAGAAATTTTTGTTTTTTAATAATAAAATTTATAATTATAAAAAGGCCAGATTGAATGCAAATCACCAAATTATGGCTTGAACCAAATGGAAGGGTGGATTTTCAAATTATGGGGCAATACAACCGAACTTGGTAACTATGTAATTTAATTTGCATTCAAATGAAATTGTCATTAAAATCATCTATATGATACATTGAGGAAAATTTTTATTTTTATTATTTTTATTAATTTCTATTTACTTATAAGCACTAATAATCATATATAAATGTGAAATGTAGATTTTGAAATAACTTTCAATGTAAAATAAGGTACATTTTATTTTTTATTTTTAAGGAGATGACTATATTTTTGTATCGTAAAGGTTGGATTATGGTCTAGAACCCTTATAGATGTTGGTTGCATTTTGTTATTTGATATTTTCCATTGAAACGTTTATTAAGAAAACATTAAAAATGCCATCGTTCTTACATTTTCTAAATTCATTACAACTATACAATCTATAAGTAATTTGTAATAGAAATAATGTGATACAAGCCAATAACACGTTAACCTATTTATTGAATTTTATATAGTTACATGCATTGATACAAGTCTATAAATGTATTTCTCTTTTGAAAATGTTTTTTCACCCATGCTTTATACGCAAAATAAATTGGTGAATACATACATTTAAAAAAAAATAATGAATTATAATAAATTTATTAATACTAGCTGGTTTGAAGGCTAAAACCTTTTATATCAGAGACATTATTTTCATATTCAACCTTCAAAATATTAGAAAACACACTATTCGTAACACTTCTTCTACTATATGCAACTTTTCTAAGAGTACTATCCTAACACACCTAATATATCTATGTACTTACAAAACATAACTTAGCCATTATAAAGATAAAACTATTCTACAAACATCACTCCTTGAGTGGGGAGGCCTTTATTTCCAAGATTATGTGAGCCTCGCATTAAGAGTTCAACCACTTGATCTTCTAGAGTCATCTCCTGCTGCGCTCTGAGGGTTTCTTATTCTTCATCACTATACCCTGCTCCTGAAGATTTAGAAAGAAAAACCAAGGCACCAAGCTTAATGTTGATTCAGTCAGACGCCACCTTCAAACATGCTAATTTTTCCTCCAACAAATCTAACTTATCATTTACTAGCTCAACGTGAGCTCTAGATTATGATAGGACCATTTCGCCATGTTTACTTATTAAAATGATTATAAAATCCATTGAAGACGAAAAGTGAGCTATATGATATTTGTTATCCTCCTCCTCTGAGATATTGCCACTCTCCATTAATTATGACAGAATCAACTCCCCCCATTAAATCTTGCAATCAAAGTGAATACCTAGCACATTTTTTTGAATGCACAAGGGAAATATTTATTTTCTTATAGAGAAGGCCTTCTACTTTTTTCTGGCCCACGGTCATTCTTTCACAATGGATGATGCATTGATGCCTCTACAACCATCAAACACACAAATCCTAACTAATTATTTGCATCCTAATTCTAAATCTAGGTCTATTAATTTTTGCTTGCTTTAGTGTGTTTTTTGGGTAGATAATGCGAAGATGCTAATGGTTAACTTTAGATGAAATTTAATAACAATGGGAGGAAACTTCCATATGTCCCTCTATAGATCTGGTGATGCATGGGAGCTCCATTTTAATACACAAATCCATGCTTCTTCATGAGGAAAGGGATGCCAAAACCTTACGAATGACATATTATTTAGTTTTATTCATGACATGTCTTCATTTAATTTGAATATTGAATGCATCCATAATATGTATAATTAGAGATCCATTGCATAATTGTGTCATTTCATGAAATTAGTGACAATGAGACTATTGATGTCTCTTATTTATTTTCTAACTTAGTTATTTAAAGTTCAAGCATTGCATAATTCCAAATTTAATGAAATTAATGACAATGGGAGTGCTCTCATCTCTTACTGATTTTCAAACATAATCGAGTTAAACTTATAAATTCTAAATCCATTACATAATCCAAAATTTAGTGAAATGTGTTTGTAATATGTCCTTTGAATATCTTTTTCCAATTTTATTGAAATATGTTACTACCATCGCTTACTGTCATCTTACTATCATCTTTGGTTGTATTCCCTTTGTTGTTTGAAGTATTTCTCTATTGCTTCTTAGGGTTTGATTATATATACATTCATGAAGGTTCATATGGAATTGTAGTCTTCTTAGAGAATTCAGCTCCACATAAGTGATTCTTCTACGCATATGTTGTAGTAGCTACAACACCTTCCATAATTTTGGCATGCATCCAATTTCAGAGCCTTCCTTGGGTTTCTCCTTGATGTTTGCAAATTCTCGGGCTCATTGCATGACCTCGTGTTGAGTCTTTTCACCCTCCTTGCTTGATCGTTCACTAGACATATTTTAGTACGTTGGTTACAATTCCATGTTTGTAGTTATGTTTTGGCTATGTTCACGGTCTATCTTCGTGTGTACAAGTTGTATTCGCTATGTAAGAATCTTTCACACTCACACATGAAGTTGTATGCAATGTTGTGCAAGTGTCGTCATGGTCATTCAATGATCTATATCGAGTGTTGCACTTGTAGCTCACACCCATTGATCAGTCACATTGAACATGTTGTCTTGTTGGCTCGAGGTGTCTTGTCTTTGAGTCGTGTTGAATGTGTGATCGCAAGGTCATGGATGCACAAGTTCACTCGCTCACACACTTAGTCATTTTGCTGAAATTCTGTTGACTGAACAGCCCTCCAATAGCCAGACCTCCGCTAAGCTACACTTCATAGTCTCAACCCTTAGTGATCATGTACTGCTCCCAAAATTGCATAGAACTTGAGGCTGCCTGTGAGGAAGTCTGCAATGTGCAATCTTGGAATCAATCCGACTGATTGTCACCAAGAATAGCATAGAGGTTTCTTAACAAACCATCTTAATATGGGCTCACACAAGCAAATCTATCAAGCTTCCTGTTGGTTAACCAGAAATTTTGACCATGCAGTGACCCTGAGCTTCACTCCTCCAAGAAAATGTGTAGAATTTGGTAGCATGCCTACCTCCACTGGCTGAAGAAATTGTGCAGACATGAAAGATAGGAACCTGATGCCTATCATTACACTGTCCTAAAAATTTGTGTAGTTCTATCAGCGATTCCCCTTGTCAGACAACCTGCTGCTCCTCCTAAAAACGACACAATTTTCTTTGGTTGTCTAGTTGCCTAATGCCCTGATCAACCCAAAAACTACATAGAAATGTCTTGCAGGCCTCCTTCCCAGTTCTATGTAGGTTTTTTGAGTAAGCTCTCGTAGCTCGCTACTAGCCTCCCTAGGGAATCTGCATTGTTTTCACTGCCAGTGTCCTCCATGCTGCCTACACTGCCTCCCTGGAAATTTTTCATAGTTATGCCTTCCAGCCAAGCTAGATTCCACAAAGGGTCACTGTTATTCTGGACTGCTCATCTCATTCTCCCAGTGACCTCTACTTAATTTTCCTTGACAGTGCCCTAGATTCCACATCCCAACTTGAAATGTGCTCTGTGCAGTTTCAGAACCTTCTCCTCTCTCTCGGTCACTTGCAACCGAAAATGAAATATGATGCATCATGGTAGACTAGGCGATTTTTGGGTTTGATGTCATTTCATCATGAGTGATTTCAGATACAAGTACATGGATGAGACATGGCACGATGACGAACTGGATGAATAAGGACCGCATTCTATAAGACTTGTTCATGAATGAATGAACACATGAAGCATGTTACGTACTAATGAAGGAGATACATGCACATGCAACATCAAGTGAACACCAAGACCATGGAAGACTCTGCACAACTTTCCATGTAGAGGTCAAGCTATGATACACCAAGTGAAAACTCATCACTCAACAACATTGCATCTCGACATGGACACCACCATCAAGATGAACATACCAACATTGTTGTGTCGAGTCATGTCATGAGTCATCTCGTCCACATCACTACTATGGTCGATATTGTTGTAATCAATGTGATGGAACGTGGAAGTTCAAGAGACCCACATGTAAAGGTGAAGAGTCGTGTAAGTCAAACATCTATGAGGGATTTGAACAGTCACAAGGGTTAATTTCACCCTTGGCTATATATACCCCTCATTTGTACATGCAAAAGTCTTTCACCTTAGCTCCCCCCACATAGCCTTGAGAGTTTGTAGTATTTTATTTGAGGAGCGAGAAATGGCTCCATTGCCCCGCTCTTGGTGTTAGTGATGTATGGTGTACCGATGTGTCTTGGAACTTTCGCTTAATTCAGAAGCCTATTAATCGGCCAACACAATTTCAAACATATATTCTATTCATTTGTAAGACTATTCTTTGGATGCTTGTAATGCATGTTGCTTTAAGCTATATTTAGACAGTTGAAATATTTCAGTTGTTCTAGTACATATCCTTTCAGAAATGTGTTGTATCAGTTTTTAACGTTGTCTCAGCCATGTGGATTATTTTGTCGGACACTTGAAAAAATCATTCTCGTAAACTTGTTATAGCTATTGTCACACTCATGTGGACTATTTTGCTAGATGTTGTACATGCTATCTATCCACCTTGTGTTTTGTGATAGTCACATCCATGTGGACTACTCCACCGGAAGCTACACATATCCATTTATGTTGTGTGTCTCTAATAGAGTTGGGACTATTCCCTTTTGACTTGAGACTCACTCTCACCCTCTCCCTCTGTAGTGAAAGAACCTTGACACAAGTGACACTAAGCACTCACCAAGTACAAGAACCTCATTGTTCGAAGATAAATAAAACCACTCTCATGTGCTAACAAGCAAGAGCTAAGGAAAATCTTTAAGATGATGGAAACCACACTATATCATACCAGATGGGACTTCTACAGCAAACAGTGTGAGGTATAGTTGGGACTTCATACCGGGGATATCCCCTCAATGTTGGCGGGTAGAGCACCATAAACATTTTTGGCACTGGAAGGAGGGTCGCCAATTGTTTATAGCTGAATGTCCTCTCACCTCCACTCATCAATCATCTGGTCAAGTTAGTAACTTGCACTCTATCTCACCTATGTGCAACTCTGAAGTTGGTTACTCCTCACCTCCCAGACGTGAACACAAAATTTCATATTAGCACCTTCGCTCTATCCGTTCCATCACCCGTCAGTTTTCCAAAGCAGTCGGATTGATCCCGGGATTAAAATATCTTCCATACACATCAAAGAAGCCAAAGACCACTCCCACAAGATTTGTTGTATCATCAGTGTAATAAGAAATTCTTTCCATGCTCAAAGGTCTATCAGAAGCTGTTGATAATGGAGAGGAACCTCTAGTCTTCTAACACGGAGAAAAGGACACCCTCGTGATCTTGGGCTTAGACTCCGATACATGAGGTAGAGGGGAAGGAAACGAAGGAGGCAAAGGTATAGATGAACCAAAATACTCAGATCTGAAACCATTAGATTCTCAAGAAGAGGAAGAGGATGAAGAAGAAGAAGACATGGCTAACCAAAAATTGAAATGGATGACTCAAGGACCATTGGCTCTCCCAAGTGCTTTTCGGACGATTCCAAAGCATTTGGAGAGGATGTTGACACAGTATGACCCTGACATAATAGTGAAGGGAAAACATCACTTGGACAACTTCTACCTACAACTATAGACACACAAGGTGTGACACGATGAAGTTGCATGTATATTTTTTCCTTGTACCTTGGGTGGTCACACATCGGTATGGTATCACAACCTTCCTTTCAATTCCATCCATAACTAGGGTATGTTCAAAAGGATTTTTTGGAAAAAATTGTTGATGACAAGACCCCTGCCAGTTTGCTCAAAGAGTTGGGTAGTCTGAAGATGGAGTCTAAAGAAAAGGTCAAATATTTTAATCAGAGGCTTTTGTGCATATTGAACAAGTTTGCAGCAGACACGGAACCTCATGACTCCATCACTGTTGACTATTATGCTTCTACACTACCAACCAATATTGTGTAGTTCGTCAAGCGAGCTCTAAAACCAACATTACTAAAGAATTGCAAAGAGTTGATCATTGTGGAAAAATAACTACACACATTTGGAGTCATCAAGGATGACGAACGACAAAAAGACTCCAGAGATGAGAGCAGGAAGCCCCAGACTATGACAAGCAAGGGTAAAGATAAGGAAGCAAGTGACATTGAAACCCTTACTCGTCTTCTAAGGAAGTTGACAAAAGAGGTCTATGAACTAAATCAATGAACGGTCAAGACATTTGTGAGAAGTCAGCCTCCCAGACAATAGAAAGGAAGCATGTCATCAGGAAGCAACCACATCCTGGCTAAAATTGCGTAGAGCTCCAACTCAGTGTTCGAGATGGAACTATATGCAAATGAATATTTTTTTTCATTCCATGAAAAAATTCACCTTGAAGGGACTTGTCTGGAATGGAAATGAGTTGCAGACTCACCATGAAACTGTATTCCAAACACAATAAATAGTGCATAGTACCAACTAAGAGACACAAACAATAAGGGAAGATGTCGCATCTGATGAGGCACCCAACACTAGGCAGGTGATCAACATGTACCAGTGCTTGGAAGTAGCACAAAAGATGAACACCGAGAAGCAGCCCCAAAAGAAAAATGGTCGATACAATCTCAAAAGACAAGGGGCTCTCCATACAATTGGGGAAATGTGAGAAAGGCTTGAACTATTGAGCAAGGTTGATCCACTAGCTGTCCAAAAGGAGAAGACACAAAGCAAGCCAAGGAAGGCAGTTGCGAACAAGAGTACATCTGTGAGCAATAAACTCTAGAACACTCCACTAGACAGTAAAAGCACAAGTCTAACCCTAGACATCTCGTTGAGTCTACCGGCTCTCGACTATGGTATTGTAGAATACATGAAGAAAAATCACAGAAACATTTATTTGTTTGAGTTAGCTAAGATCCAAGGTTAGTGGGATATTCTACTACGCACATTGGGGAAAACATCTGCAAACAACAAAACCTCTACTAGTAGGGAGCAAGAACATCTCCCAATTCACTCAAAACTATGCTCAACAAACTTTGGATGGAAGAATAAAACTCTCTTTTCACTCCATTCTTTCTTTCATTTGAAATATTTAACTGCAATGTTCACAATTGTTTGGTTGATTTTGGCACACCAACCATTATCAAGTAGTTAAATGCATAATGGAGAAAGACATCTGTGTAGATCACCCAACTCAATCGAACATGCGTATGAGCCATTGGTCAACTTTAGGATGTGATCATTTGATTATCTCATGATGGCTAAGTTCACCAGTTCATCAACACTATGATTGTGGACATATTGGAAGCGTATGGCTTAGTGCTTAGCAGAGATTTGTCCAACAAGTTGAATGGGTACTTTGCTACATATTGGTCACATTTGTGGCTTCCATACCAGGGAAAAAGTAATCATATCTGGGTGTTATTCGAGAGACACATGAGACACAATGTGTTATAAATATATTTTGGCACTTTAACCCCAACCTTATACGTCGATAAACTAGGGCTCTTCAACTCCTAAAAGTGTGGTTTCATACCCTAAAAGATCATGATCATCTGATTACATCATTCTCCAAAAGTTCCACCTGAAAAACCATTCAGAATTGGCCTAAACTGGACCATACTGACTGCTCCACTGTCCGGGTGTGATGCATACTGACTTCTACACTAGCTAGGTTTCATGCATACTGATTTGGCCTTCTATAGGGTGTGATGGGCGAGGATGGACAAATGTCTAAGACAGTTTGCTAAGTGGATGCTCAGGGAATCTTCTAGAAACTTCTCCTATGACACTTGCCTCTTTGAATTCGCCCAGGAATGAGTAAGAGATCTAAGAAATATCCAAGTGGAAGTAAATGCAACAAGTGGAATGACAGTAATCAAAACCCTAGAGATGACTCACACCCTTGCACACATCAATAAATGGATCCCTCATCTAAGAGATCCAGAGGCTGGAATATTGTGAATTGCAAGGAAGTGCTGATAGTTTGTGTTTGAGATAAGAGCATTGTATTTTTGGTGTGATCTTGCTATTTTATGAGGTGAAGAGGGATTGATGTTGGGAGGATGACGTTGTATCAAACAACTGGGTTGTAATTCTCCCTTCTATTTAATAAAGTTCTTCAAGTTTTCTTCCATATAATTGTGCACTTGTGAATTTTATTATTTGTGAATGCCATTGTATGTTCATTATACATCTGATTCTATAGTGTTTATGTTACAATAGATCAAGTTTCTTTGATGGTTCTTTGCTATTGTGTTTCTATAAGTACTCTTCAAGCGGGATAAGTATGGAGAGGAGTTATGAGCTCTGTGAAGGGGGAGAAAGATCGAGCAAAGGATTACCCAAAATTTCTAGGTTGGTCCACTCATATTTATTTTATCTATTGTGCATAGAAGAAATCGTTGAATTACTTTGAACTGTTATTTCTAGGGTAGCTACAAAACCTAGAGGGTTAGTCGATCAAAAAGAAACTAGTTTTCTCAGAAACAAAATGGCAACTGTGCTAGGGATCAAATAGATGTGTGTTTGTTGTTCTTGTTCATTTTATAAACTATAGATAGAGCCTGAAGTTAGCCAAGTAGCCTTCGAACTGCTCTTGCTCTGCAATTGCATAGTAGATAAAAACTACTTTAGTCAATCTCAGGTTTAATTTATGAATTAAACATTTGACTTACAAGCATTATAGATGCCCTTTTGGTAGCCCAGTAACCTCTCAAGTCATTCCTCTGTACTTTGCTCTTTACTGTCCATCATAACTCAGCTTAACTCACTGAAATTAGTTGCAAATTTGAGCCAAAACCCACTTCAGTTGCGCTCCCTAGCCCATCGCATCACTATCAAATAGTATGCATCACACCTCCCAAGTCTGTAAAGTGCGATGCATCCCTATTTCTGTGAATCCTAGGTGTGATGACTGACTGAACCTATTTCCATTCTAGAAATTTTGGGTTTTTGTTCTTGTTTTCAGTTTTGTTTAGTTGTTTTTTGCTGCTTATGAACAGTACCTCATTACTGAAGCCTACTTGCATCACATATATTAGGCTCCATTGATTAGGATTAGTAAAATTTTTTATGTATTTCTGCATCATTTACAATCCTTTGTCAAAAAATTTCTTAAATCAAATTTTTGTTTTGGTACAAAAAGTGTCGTAACTATCATTTTGTGTCAAAAATAGAAGTTTCATGGATTCTTCCTTCCCTGGATAGTCAATTGAACTTTTTGTCATGTATTTGATTTTATTTTTTGATATTCAAAGTGGCTAAAGAAATTTCTATTCGAAATTGAAAAGTGTCGTTTAGTATTCCCATCTATATTGAAAAAGAATTGTCAAAATGTCATTTTGAAAGAAATATTTCAGATATTTGCTACATTTGTTTTTCCTTTTTCGCATTTTTTCGTATGAAGGGGAACGAAAAACAAATACATGAATTTGCATTTGCATTTATTTTGTGTGCGAAAAATGATTTAGGAAAGTGCATTAGTGTGTGCTCTTTGCTCTTTGTTTGAAAGAATCATAACTTTCTTTCCTTAGTAGCTAGGATTTTCATTGCTAAAAATAAACAATGATTGTTTATCATTGTAAATTGCATTTTAGGAATTTCAAATCAACATCATGCGGTGAACCATTGAGAGGCAAACTTTAAACAAGATTAACTTTAAAATAAATCTCAATGAACCTAACAACGCTTTGGAACCTAACACAACACATTTAGAGGTCTAGGCTAGAGACGTGTTCCGACGTCGTAAAAACTAGTAACTATCGTTTTCATCGAAGGTTGGGTGATTCCTCCTCCTTGATATGACAAGTGCTAGCATGGACTTGTGCTCCCTGTACTATATCATATATATTGGGAGACTACAATAGGCTTATATCCTTTATCCATAGGAAGCTATGTTTGCTGCCCTATCAATCGCAATTGACTGAACACAACATTTAGAAAGATTGACTACCGTACATAAGTCCTTGGTAATTTCTCTTTAATTTATCACCAAGGTGTATATTTCAGTTTTGCGATTGGTTTGGTAATCCCTCTATCTAGATTTTCCGGAGTAGTCACTTTCGTTCCTTTTCAATTCTCTAAAAGAAAAGGTCCATCTGAGCGCTTGTCACTTCAGGCTCATTAAAAATCGAAGGGGTCTAGAGTCATCTTTAGCTTTTTCTTGACTCTTAAAAACTGAGAAAGAAAAGTTGTGTCAAAGCGTCATTAAAATTAACTGAATTCGGAATAACATCCCTATTCCTTAATTGATCTTAGGTTGAGATATATGGACACAAATCCGGGATCCACAAATCAAGGAATCCCTTTTGAGGGGAATCCTAACCCTTTTTCTTCTTGGGGATTCAATATTGGTGCTCCGTATATGGCCACATTGTCCCTTCCAGGAATTACAATTGGCCTTCCAGTATGGCTATTCTCAACCTCTGTGGTTCAAAATCCCATGTTTCCACCGCAATCAAATCATCATCCAGTTGATACTGAAGTTGACCCTTCGCCTTCTTCTTCATTTGTCTCTCCCTCCCCTTGTTCCTCTTCACTTGGTGAAAGTAGCGATGCTAATAACCGGGTGACTGAGAAGAATAAGAAAGGGAAAGAGAAGAAGAAGAAGCCAATTCAGCAAGGGGGCAACCATATATCATCTGGAGAAAATTTGAACACTAGACTTTCCAAAGAGAAATATCCATGCATGATTTGTGCGGGTGACCATTTTTCTCGAGACTGTCCTTGCTTTCCTCAGATCTTGAGAGAATGGTCTCCCCATCTAGACCATCCTATGTCATAAACTACTAGACATCATGTTGTTAACACACCTTCAACTAGTGATAGTAAAGTTCATGAACATACAAGAAAGGTTAGGTTTCCGTGTAAGTTATGTGACGGGAACCATCACCTTCACCTTTGTCCCCTTTTGGATGAAGCCAAAAGTGTATTGGATAACCATCCTGCATCACTGTAGCGACTTCCATCTAGCTACAAGACACTCTCCCCAAGTCCTTTATTAGTTGACGAACCGACTGACTTAAAACAACTGTTGGTCGAAACCATTCATTTTGAAAGTGAATATTATGAGTCTATACACAACAAAAGTCAACAGGTCGAAATGATAGTTGACCACGTTTTACCTTCATAAAATCATGCCATCACTGAAGAGAATGAGAACAATACTGTTCAAATTCTTTTTGTTACTTTAGAGTCCGATGACTTGGGGGCAATTTGCCCATTCCTTCACTATAGGAGGAAAATCCCCCAGTTCTCATAACTCAAGGGGTTAATTATCCCGTTTATTCGGTACCCCTTCCAAGTAGTCTAGTCACTTCCTTTGGTTGGAATCGACTAGAAAGATCTCACCTTCCTTCTTATGTACCTTTCTAGATCATAATACAAATTTACAAAATGATCATGTTTGGCACTATCATAGATGAAGGGGCATCAGTGAGTATCCTTTCCTCAACTGCTTGGAAAGCGCTTAGTTCACCATCGCTTATGCCTATTACTCAGAATCTGTCAGGCTTTAACAAAGGAACCAGTCAACCATTGGGGATCCTTCCTATGTTATCAATCACTTTCAGAAGGAAAACCGTTCACCTAAACGTGATGGTAGTCCCAGGACCGTTGGATTACAATCTACTCCTTGGACATGACTATGTTTATAACATGGAGACTATCGTTTCAACACTCTTTCGAGTGATGTGTTTCCCACATGAGGGCAAAATTGTCACATTAACCAGATTTCATTTCCCAGTCCAAGCATAGCTCCAAGTTGATCATCATCGCTAAATGGTCCTTGCACATCAATAGTACCTCTCCAATCTTCATTCCATCCACCTGAATGCTATGAGTAGTCTGGTGAATGTAATGAAGCTTAGGGGGCATGCACCCTTGTCTATTCTATGGATGAACCCAACTGAAAAGATAGGTTTCCCTATAGGTTATGTGATTGGTCTGACACACCATTCACCTTTTTCTATTCTGTGAATGAATCCAAGGAAGTGTTTTGTCTATTCTGCGGATGAAGCCATCCTACCATATGAGTTTCCTTGTTGGTTATGTGATTGGTCTAACACACCATTCACCTTTGTATATTCTGCGGAAGAAGCCAAGGAATTTTTTTGTCTATTCTACGGACAAAACCATCCTACATAACCACAGTAGTTCCCATATGGTTACAGAATATTCTCCTTTTCATCATGCTGGGGGCATGCAAACCTTTTTCAATTTCATTTTCTAGCATTTTAGCTTTCTAGTTTTATCCTTTCTAGCTTTTTTAGTTTTGTCAATTCTAGCTTGGGTAAAAAAGAAAACTAAAACAGAGCATATGTTATCCCATGGTTCAAGCTCATTAAAAAATGAACCTACCACCGAGCATATGTTTTCCCATGGTTCAAGCTCGTTAAAAAATGAACCTACCACTGAGCATAGTTCCCCCATAGTTTAAGCTCGTTAAAAAATAAACCCACCACTGAGCATAGTTCCCCCATGGTTCAAGCTCATTAAAAAATGAACCTACCACCGAGCATAGTTCCCCCATGGTTCAAGCTCATTAAAAAATGAACCCACCTTAGGTACTTAACTTTTGTGATTGCCATGACTATCAACCTTTTGAGCCTTGGTTGTGTACCTCCCATCACCTCCATTCTTTTGGCCGATCATACGCTTCCACTTGGTTGTTTACCAGTTTGAGGAACAGCTGCGGCGAGTGGTCTTGTTAGCCAACCTTTTTCCCAAAATGACCATGTTTTGAGAAGTTCCAAGCTTACTCGAAACCAGTTGCTACCTTATACACCACTCGTTCCTAAAAAACGAGTCTCCTTTAAACTCTCTTTAGACTCGTTAAATATGAAGAGATTGTCGAGCAATTGGCCTTTTTAGCTCATTAAAGTGATTGGAAGTGCCATCCCTCCTGTATATTTTAATCTTTTTCGGACTTGAGGGATTATCTTAAAAACAAGTTTGAGCGCTTGTCTTTTTTGGCTCATTAAAGTGATCGGAAAACTCATCCCTTTTGTATTATTTTATCCTTTTTCGGACTTAAGGGATTATGCTATGAAAAAGAACTGTTGGAGTTTCCTTTTCGTCCCTTTTCAAACTCTCTAAACATGAAAATGACCAAGTTATCCTTGTCATTAAAATCATTAAAACAATAGCAACAAACTTGTCCATTCTAGATAAGAGCGAGTTTCATTGACACTAGACTCGTTAAAACATAACGACAGGTTTGCCCAAAGGAAAAATTATAGAACAAGCATATGTTATCCTCCTCAATCTTGCCAAAAATAAAGAGGTACTGGTCAGCAATGACTAGGGAAAAAGGGAAGAAAACTTGAAGAAATTTATGGTAGTAGGTCGCTCTTGAACATGATACTTTCACTCCATCACCCCGATTGAGTTGGGTTGGGTTATTCCCTTTACCAGTCATCTCACCATTGGTCTTTCACACCATCCATCTTTTGGGGTTAACGCTACCTATCCATCTCAATGTCATTGATATGTTCAAGAGAAGTCATTCAGTTGAGAAATCACAAACCCAGCTAATGCCTCATCCACTGCAATACCTTCAACCTTCATTTTTCATGACCGCCACCCCTGAACCTTGTGTCGTCAAATCATTTTCACATCCATAAATCATTTGCTTCATTTCGTGTCATAGATGTGGGATACATTAAGGCCCTTCTACGATGGGTCACTTCTTGCTGACATCAACACATTATCCAAGAAGTTTATTTAGAAACAACCCTTTCAGTACTTTGGAGCTTGCATGCCTCAATGGCAAGTTTCTGAGTTCCAGCGATAGGTTGACATCAATGGCCTTCGATCGAAAGATTTTGCATGGTGTTCGACATTGGATCATAAATTCACACAACGTGAATTGTACTGTAGTGCCTTGAGGGTCATTATCATTATCGGTGATTCCTCCGCATCTGTTAACAACTCGCGTTATTGGCTAGTAATCAGGCGATGTCACTCCATGTTCAACTTCAGAACATCTTTTCACATGGAATGACTTGTACATTGGGTGAAGATTGAATGAGTTTTGAAGACCCCAGATCTAATTTCATCCATCTGGGTTGCGATATATTCAGTGATATAAAGACATCAAATGTACACAAAAGCTGCACAGATAGTCATCCAAACCAAGAATGATGACTCTACAACTAAAGAATCACGAGTTTACATATGCAGATGAATATTTGTTCTATGTACATGAAATGAATTTATAAATCTGAGCATGGGAATGCCTTCATTAGCTAGATCATGAAAATTATATTATGATGATGTATTTTATTGTATCTTATATAGGTCACTGTCCAGTTCGAAACCTTAGATGCTTATGATAAAGCATTTCACTCGACATCAAGATTTATGACTTCATGCTTTAGGGGGAAACTATTATAGAAATATTTGGGAACTTCAACCCCAACCTTATATGTCAATAAACTAGGGCTCTTCAACCCCTAAAAGTGTGGTTTAATACCCTAAAAGATCATGGTCATCTGATTACATCATTCTCCAAAAGTTCCACCTGAAAACCATCGAGAATTGGCCTAAACTGGACCATACTGACTGCTCCACTATCAGGCTATGATGCATACTAACTGCTACACTAGCCAAGTGTGATGCATACTGACTTGGCCTTCTATAGGATGTGATGGGCAAGGATGGACAAATGTCCGAGACAGTTTGCTAAGTGGATGCTCAGGGAATCTTCTAGAAACTTCTCCTATGACACTTGCCTCTCTGAATTCGCCGAGGCATGAATAAGAGATCCAAGAAATCTCCAAGTGGAACCAAATGAAACAAGTGGAATGACACGAATGAAAACCCTAGATATGACTCACACCCTTGCACAGATGGAAAATTTTAGGGGTGAATGTTCGCCCTTTCGCGAAATTAAGGGGTTTTAAATTTTCAGTGGGAGAATATTTTGTAGCATAATAAACTTTTGCAAATGGCCTCAAATAGCCCACCTTATTTTAAGGGAGAGGGTAAAAAAGGTAAATTTAGCCCTTGAAATTAGGAGTTACAACCTTCCATTCGCCCTAATTTTCAAAAATAGGTTTTATTTAAGTGAATCCTATGGGCCAAATACCATATTTGTAAAAGAGGTATGGTAAA